>CABHPP010137370.1:25824-41798 GCA_902168425.1 Peromyscus attwateri
CACACACACACACACACACACACACACACACACACACACACACACACCACAAGTATAATTTTTATGTTTCTATATAAAATCTAAGAACCACAAGTGAGAGATGACATATAATATCTGTCTTTCTGTGCCTGATTTAATTCATTTAATGTGCCTTTCTCCAGGTGCATCTGTTTCCCTGCAAACCACATAACTTTGTTTTGGGGGCAGGTCTTGAACTTTTCTCTCCTGCCTCTGCCTCCCAAATGAATTTATATTATAAAATGACATTATATTATAGAATATTATTGTAGGCATGCACCACAAAGCCCAGCAAATTTTTACCTGTTAATGATAAAATAATTTTGAAGGATTTATTTTATTTTTAATTATTTGTTTGTTTGTGTGTGGTGTGTGTGTGTGTGTGTGTGTGTGTGTGTGTGTGTGTAAGGGTATGTACATATGAGTATAAGTGCTTACAGAAGCCAGTGCTGTTGAATTCCCTAGAGATGTCCTTACTAGCAGCTGTAAGTTGAGTGATGTGGATACTTGGAACTAAACCCAGGTCCTCAGCTAGAGCAGAAATTTCTCTTAACCCCTGAAATAGTATAATTTTGATTTTAATATCTACTACTTTATCTAATCCTTGCAAGTATGCATTATTATTTTTTGCTCTTGTAACTGATAAGTTTTAGGCCTCCTGAAGGCCTCTCTGCCATCATCACAACAAACCGAATCAGACCAAATCAGGAAAAGCCCAGGTTTAATGGGTAAAGTGCTCCCGGAAGATTCCCTGGCCCCACAGAGAGGAGACAGGGATGTGAGACCAGAAGAATCACAAGTATGTTTTCTGAGATGCTGCTTATATATCCCCTGTGGGAGTCGTCCTGAGCCTCTATGGGGGAGGAGCTGTGTTTGGCGGGCTCTGAAGGGGTGAGTCCAGGAATGAGATGGGGAGGGAAGCCAAGGTGGGTCTTCCACCAGACTCCTTCCAAACATTCCAGACTCTTTGGGTATAGGGATGCCAGGGTGCCACGGGTTGAGGTGGAGCTCCCACCCAAACAGTAATGTTTGGCCATCTTAGTCTTACTCCAGGCTATAAGCTTAGTTGAAAAAGCCTCAAAAGGACAGCAATATTAGCTTTGATTTTTATTTCTTTTCCCCAATTCAGGGGACAGAGAAGTATTTTTTTTCAGATTAATAATGCTCTACATGACAATATAAGGTAAGATAAAAGTGAAATGGGACTAGCATGAGACAAAAAGCATCCCCCAGCCTTCTCCTCATATTGCTTTTATTTCAATGTCTGCAGGAAGTGAATTGGTGCCTGTACCACTGATCTGGGCAGGTTCTTCACTCAGGGCTCTCTCCAGACTGGAAGGCAGGGAATGAATCAGTCGTTTTCTAAAGTCCTGGCCCATGAAAACATAGACCATCGGGTTGAGGCAGCTATTGAAGAAGGCCAATGAGCTTGTTGGGTGAACCAACATGTCAAGAATTTTATAACCACCACCTAAAATCATCTCTTTGAGCCAGACTGTGCCTAAAAGGGCCACCAGTTGAAAGGGAAACCAACAGATAAAGAAGGAAGCCACAACTGCAGTGAGGACACGTAAGGGACGGCTGGAATTAACAAGGTCTCTTCTGCGGATCTTGGCAGCGATGAGTCCGTAGCAGATGGCAACGATGGACATGGGCATGCTGAAGCCAATAATGAACCTGATGATCCCTCTAGCTGTTAGCATAGTGATAGCTGTGTTCAACCGGTCCACATCAGTGTCACCCCACGACACAAAGCTGAATGTACAGTACACATTCCCTCTTGGATCTCTAACCGTAGTCAAGAAGAGGAAAATGGGCATTGTGAGGATGAGAGCAAGAATCCAGGGTCCAATGATCACCTTCCTAGCCAAGCTCACAGTGCGGTGGTTCTGAGCCCAGACTGGATGCAGGACACAAATACAGCGGTCCAAAGCAATGAGAGCAATCAAGAAGACACTTCCAAATAGGTTTATGTCTACCACGATGTGAATTAATTTACACAAGAACCAGCCAAACGGCCATTTTTCTTTCATGGCCATCGAGGTGATGAGGAATGGTAGAGTAGCTGTGAAAGAGAAGTCAGCCAAAGCCAGGTTCAGATAACAGATAGTTGTGACAGTGTGTGCCATCCGGAATCCAGCTACCCAGATCACAAGCCCATTGCCCAGCACCCCGAGGAAAAAAGTGATGGAGAGGACCACCATTGAGAGGATCCAGAGAACTCTGGAGGTGGTAGAATCATAGACCACCACTTCTGATGCATTCAGAGGAATGGAGTAGTTAGCTTCCATTTTGTCTGCACCTGAAAAATTTCAAAAACAGTCATTTCTCAGCAGTGGCTCCATCTTACATGACCTCTATTCAGAATCCACACCACCTTCCACCATAGGAGATCCATTCTACCAGTAATATTATGAAACTAGCACACTAGTGGATGCCTTTCTGAGATAGCATAGTTCTCCATATTTTCCACATTCCTAAAACTATTTTTTGCTTTTCAGACTGATTACAGAAACAATAATAAGCCCCCATTTCCAGTAGCGACACTGAACTGAGAGTGGACAAACAGCAAAACATGGGTGATAGGAGTTTAGCAGTCCCAGCAAAGCAGTGGACTCGGTAGACAATTCCTTGTCCCTCAGTTCTTGTGTTCACAAAAGAAATAATTCAGCGGAGAGATGCCAAAAGTTTAATTAAAAAAAATTTTGTTTAACAAAGCAAATACCTGAACACTCCAGAGAGAGAGAGAGAAAGACACAGACAGAAAGACAGACAGACACAGAGAGAGAGACAGAGACAGAGATTGAGAGAGACAGAGAAGGGCCGACAGATAGACAGAAGAGAGATATTAGAGTGGACTGAACGAAAGAATGAGTATCAGCCCACTGGACTCTACATTGTGGATTTCAAAGAGATTTTCTTCAAAGATTTATGAGATGGGTGGTATATATACAGAAATAGGGTGACCAGTTATTGTTCAAACTTGTGGTAAACCAGATGCCAATTTTTGAGGACTGATTACTATGATACTTTTTCACAAAGATGGGAGGTAAAAACACAGTCCAAGGATATCATAACAAAGCTGAAGTCACATTCCTACCCATTGCTAATGTGTAAGTTTAGTAACTGGTGATGCTTCTTGGTGTCTTGGTTTCTTGTATAGTAGAAATACCTTAACTGCAGGATAAAGAATGTTTAAACACAAAGAGGCATTCTGGAAACAGCTTCCATGACAATACAGTTTTCTTCACATCTAGCTTCTTACTTACATGGTTTCAAGTTCAAATATGATTCTAACCAGGACTTGGCAAATGGTGCCAAGATCTCCACTTTTTAAGCTCATTACCTCCTCCAACCCCAGATTTATACAGTTTTCAAGTTTCTGTTTCTCTTCACTGTTAGGATCCTCATCCTAGTGTTTGCCTATTAATTCTGTTCATCTAAGGCATTGGCTTTAGCCCACAGTTTAAGAGGAGGTTGAATGGTTGCTACCGCTGCTTGGTAATGTATTCTTCCTTATGATTCTGCAAAGGAAGGAAGTTAGTGAGGGGTGGGTAGCATCTCTACCTTCAGACCAGTGCCTTCCATTGTTCCTTCTTGTTATGAAGTTCCTCACTCCTTTGTATACAAAGAGTGTGTATGACTGCATAGTTTAGTGTTATATGGGATATAGGGTAAGACCTAATGAATTTTGGTGAAGTTTGTGGACTTCTCTTTAAAGGCCATGCATTGTGTAATTTAGATTTATTTATATAAGAATTATTAAAGGTTCATTATCTTTAGTTTTTGTAAGACTAGAATGATGTAAAAGAAAATGTAAAACCTGTTGTCTACACAAATAGTGATAGGACAGATTTTAGTCTAGCTGGATCTGACCTCTGAGTCCTTCCTCTGCCATACCAAATGTGACAGATATTGCTAAATGCTCCCTCCCCAGCATCTGATCACTTGCTTCTCTCTGCTAAGCAAGTCATGTTTTGATCACAGAGGTTGTCCCTCCATCTACGCTTGAGTGTAAATCCTGATTGGTCTAGAGAGTACTTTGAATCTTCACTGCTTCATAAGGAATTGCTGGAGACATGCACATAGGACACAATTCTGGATGATAATACAGTGGAAGTAAGTCCTCAGAGAGCCTCTGTGTTTGCTTTTCTAGCTTCTTAAGAACAAGACTTTCTTTTTCTGTGTTGCCTGACTATGGTCAGATCATGTCTGTAGCCAATTCAACCAAGAAGTCTCTGTATCCACCCCCACCCAGGTTCAGGAAACTTGGAATATTTTCTTATGCTATAATGTGTGGGCTACAAAATATGTATACATGTTATCTGTTGAAATTTATTTATAGGCCTGAGGATGTTGTATCAGTAATAGAGTGCTTGTCTAGAATCTCCTATGAGGGGATGGGAGCATGGCTCAATGGTAGAGTATCTACCTGCTTAGAATCCTCCAGGGAGGAGCTCAGGCTTCAGCTCAATGGCAGAGCACTTTTATAGTATGCAAGAAACCTTAGGTTCAATCCCCAGCAGCACAATAAAATAAAAATGCAGAAAGAATCATCTCTATTATTTATGAACCCTGCCTTAAAATGTATTTGCATAAAATCTAGGGTAATTTTGCACAAACATATAGTTTTTGACTTATCAATCTATCTTTGAAAAGGAACAGTAATACTGAGCTCTTCTTTGGTTGATTGGTTGGTTACTTGGATACATGGTTTGTTGAGATAGGGTCTGGCTATGTAGCCAAGCTAACCTCATACTCCTAACCCTTCTGCTTCAACTTCCAGAATGCTAAAAGTACAGATTTCTGTGAAGAAATTTCCTTGAAACTCAAGCATTCCCTTTAGAAGGCAGAAGGGAACTTCCTAGGTTCCAGAAATTACACAAACTTCACATGTCTTGGAGAGCTGAAACTTAGAAAATTCAGAATTGCTTCTCTCCAAGGTTATGGAATAGTAAACCTCAGCTGGGATAGGAGACTCTGACCAGCATTGCTACCTAGAAGAGACTCCCTGACCTGTCAAGTGGTCTGTAAGTCATGTAGGATGTTGCAGGGATACAGTTTCCACAAGTCTTCACGCTTATTAGGGTGGGCTTTTTGGTGATACAACTGCATCTGAGTCATCTCTGCTCCTGTAACTCCTTACCCATACTCCTGTTGGTAAACCCAATAAAAATTGTAGATCCACCATGTTACACTTTGATATAATCATTACTTTGATCTGTCAGGGGTTCTCTGGGGTGAGGAGACATGTGTGTCTTGTTTCCTCCGGAAAACTTACACAACACACACCCAGAAGTTTCTTACCTTTAATTCTCATGATAATACTGAGAAAAAGCAACATCCCTCTTTCATCAGGCCAAAGCCACACTCTAAAGATTTTGGTAGGGCTTTTGCTTTTGTCTCTGTTTTCATTAACAGCAACAAGCATTGGAACCCTAGTTAAACTAATTCCAAAGCTCCCAAATTTGCCTCACTAGTGTGCTTAATTTGACAAGACCTGCCACAATAGCTAACTATCCTCACATATGATATCAGTGATTTCCCTCCTCAGTTTCCTGTTACACTTCCTTATTTTCTTATCCTCACCTGTCACTTTTACCAAGGTCCTATGCAGGACATTGTGTAATGGAAATCAGAATTTCTCAACACTGGCACTGTTGACATCTGCCACTACTTAATTGTGGTTGGGTGTGGTGAAGTCCTGTACATCACAGGATGTGTAGCAGCTCTTTGACCTCATCTACTAGATTCCAGGAGCAACCCTCGTCCAGCTATAATAACCAAAAAGTGTCTAAAGATGCAAAAACATCCTCTGCGAGACAAAACTTCCTGAAGTGGAAAACCATTGCTGTAGTATAAAGTTTCCTGGGCTCTACAATCAGATAAATATATTTTCTTTTTTTTTTTTTTGTTTTGTTTTCTGTGTGTAATCCACATGGGTGAACCTGTGTACATCCATGTGCCTGTTCTTGTACTTGTGAATACCACAGGCCAATGTTTGTTATCTCCATCAACTGATCCTCCACCTTATTTTCTGAGATATGGTCTCTCACAGAACCTGAGACTTACTGACTCAGTGGCTTGCTGTCTAGTGAACTCCAGATCTTCTACTGTCTCTGCCTCCCTAGAACTGGGGTTACAGATGGGTGTTGTGCCTGGTTTTTGTTTGTTTGTTATTGTTGTTGTGTTTTTTTAATGTGGGTACTTGGGATCCAAGCTCAGATCCTCATGTTGTGAGCCATTTACCCACTAAGCCATCTCCTCAGTCCTGATGAATCTGTTTTCTAATCATCTCCCTAATACTGTCAATGTCATTTCTTCATCTGCTGATCAGGAATGGCTTTATGGTGGAGAATGAATTTTCAAGTAAGGTTAGAATGAGAATAAACACAGAAACTTTCCAGGTTGGACCAAGTGAGGCTTTAATAAATGTCATCCCTGTCTTCACCATGCTCTGTACTATGTTTTAGGGCTCATTTGTGGGCTATGCATTGTAGAAGTTCACATTCAGAGAAGAACATGTTTCTGTGGCTGAGGATGTGCCTCAGCTGGGAAAGTACTTGACTAGCAAGTACTTGTCTCTGGGATTAATCTCCAGCACTGCACAAAACTGAGTATAATAGTATATATATTTTAATCCCAGCAACCTAGATGTGTAGGCATGAGGATCAGAAGTTCAAGGTCATCCTTGACTATATATTGAGTTCTAGAGCTACACAGAGACTGGTTCTGACAATAGTAACTGGTTCTTTGGACATTGTCCACACTTAAACAAGTTCATTAAGACTTTACAACTCATCCTAGCTCTCGCAGATTACAGAAATTAATGTAAATCACTATGTGTATTCTGAGATGTTGTGAGTACTGAATAATATGATTTATAATGAGAATAACCATTGAACAATTAAATGAGTTAAGATTTAGACCAGTAACATTCATTATCTAAGCTCCTAGTTAGAGAGTTAGGGCCATCATTTGAGCCCAGCCCTGTTCTTAAGCCTGTCCCACCCTAAGTTCCTCACTGTATTCAGGTTTTTCCCCCTTTCCAAGTATCCTACAAGCCACTTACAATATATGATGCACTCTGTAATCTTTAAATCATTGCTATAAAAATGTTAACACAACAAGAAAGGACCAATGGAAAGACAAGGGTGCTAAATGGTGAGCCCATCGCCCTCTTTTTGCAAAGTGGAGGACCTGTGAGACCCAGAAGAAAATATGTGCTAGTTAGGATGGTCCTTGTATGGTGAAACACTAACCTATGCCAATCATCTTGTTGTAACATCCTTATCTTAGGACACACATCACCACTCTGTATGAAATGACAAAACCATGGCTCTGAACCAGAAGTGACTTTGTAGAAACAGCACTTCTTTTCTAATTATCTCTACTATTTATTATGCTCATTTCCTGTATACAAAGTGAGTACTCAGGGCTGGGGAGATGATTCACTATAAAGCATTTGCCATGCAATGAGGATCTGTGTTCAAATCTCCAGCATCCACATAAAAACCAGGTATGGTAGTGTACATCTATTACTCCAGCTGTGAGAAAGAACAGAGAGAGGAAGATCTGTAGAGCTTCCTGGACAGACTATCTAGCCCAAGTTACAGCCTTAAGGAGAGACTTTGCCTCAAAAAAAAATAAAAATAAAAAAGACAGATAGTAACTGAGTTAGATGCCTAATGTTGACCACTGGCCTCCATTGTGTACACTCACAAGCATACATGAACACATACACACACAAAGACACATACATCCTAATTGATTATTCTGTCCCTTTGATTTCTCCTGAAGCTATATCATTTCCTCTGCCATTCCCAGGCTCTGCTCTTTAAAAAAAAATGGTACCAATTAACTGGGGAATTTTTACTGTACCTTCAGCCAATTCTCCAAGCTACTACATGTGTGAGTTCCTGAGGGGAAAGAGTTGTCATTCATTTCAAATGGCCTCTCCACACACACTGTCTCTGGATCCATCTCTCACTTTCTCAGAAATTAGAATCCTGAGTTTTTCCTTCTCTTTTCTTCCAAACCAAGAAAAAACACCAGGATATACTTTCCAGTAGACCATTCTCATTGACATATGAATGTGTTGATGTCACTTCCCTTCAAGAATAAATCATTCCCAGCCAACTCTTGTCTTTCACACCAGTAATCCCAACTATTTTTGAATGCTGAAATAAGAATTGCCTATTCAAGGCCTGGCTCAGCTACAAGACAGGTTCTAGTTCAGTAATTTACAGGGATCATGGCTCACAATAAAAAGTAGAAGGAAGGGGGCTGGAAAGACTACTCAGAAGTTAAGAGAATTGCCTGCTCTTCCAGTGGATCTGAGTTCAGTTCCCAACACTGTCATATAGGCTTATAGCCATCTGTAACTTCAATTCCAGGGGACCCAATGGTCTCTTCTGGCCTTCTCATGCACCAAGAAAGCACATGACATACAGACACACATTCATGAAAAATATCCATACACATTAAAAAAAAAACTTTGAAAAGGGAAATACAATGGGATGTAGCTCAATGGTAGAGCACCTGCCTAGAATCCCTCAGTAGTGAGGGACCTGGCAGTGTCACTCAGTGGTAGAGCACCTGCATAGGATCCCCAGTGAGGTGCACGGTTCAGCAAGACAGCATCTGGCTAGCATATGAGAGACATTACATTTAGTTGAGAATGGAGGAGAGAAGGAGAAAGAGATAAGCTCTGTTTCACAGAAGAGACTTCTTCCTGTGAAAAGAATTTATAGCCCAACCTTAGAACCTATAAATATTCTTTGTACTTTTCTTATCTCACTGCTTCTCATTAACCCACTGCATATTGACATGGGTCCTTGGTACTGCATGAAACTGCCCCCATCAAGGATGTGGACCCCAGGTAGCCAAACCCAATGAGCCCTTCTCAGTTCTTATTCTGATATCTCCCATGGCACAGTACCAATTAGACCCCCTTTCCCTTCCTGAGTAACATTTTTCTTGTGCTTTAACATGACAAAAGATGTGTATATAGCACATTCTTGGTTGCCTTTATAGCTCAATGGCTGCATGTAATAATAGCCCAAGGATCAGTTTGCCTCCACTTAACTTTTTAAAAATGGGTTCAGCTACATGCTTGCAAGGCACACACTTACTGACAGAGTCATCTCCCCATACCTCCACCTGTATTCTAGTCTCAGCATATTCTAAATCAAGAACTGAGGAGTCATCTATTGAAAGTAAATGTGATACTGCACATCTCTGCCCAGAATTTTAGAAAGTGTCTATCCATATAACAGGCATTCAAAAAGGAAGTTTTCAGTTGGTGGAGTACAACTTACCACTAGCTGAGGTCCCCTTCTTATAGCTGACTCCTGTGCTCCTGTGGTGTAAGTGATGCACTTGGCTCTCATCAGAGACTTAAGAAAACACAGAGAGGAACAAGAAAGCTGGAACCAATCTGATGGCCGAAATCTGGGGTTTCTTAAGATTTCCAGAAGATATGCAAATGTGACACATTGGAGTCATTTTGTTTTACTCTATTTTATGTGTGTGGAGGTTTTGCCTGTATGTATGTTAGTGCATCCACCACACACAGGCCTGATGTCCTCAGAGGTCAGAGGGAGCACTGGATCCCTTGGAACTGGAATTAGAGGCAGTTTTGAGCCATCATGTGGGTTCTGGGAACTTAACCTGGGTCTTCTAGAAGAACAGCCAGTACTCTAACTGCTAAGTCATCTCTCTAGCCAAAGTGGACTTCTTAGAAACATAGAAGCGTAAATGTTCTCCATCATTGATCTGTAAAACAAGTGAGGTCAGTGCTGTCAGCCTCAGGTTTCAGGCATCTGTGAACATTCAGAGTTCTAGTTCTTTGGATCCCCTGATCTGAAGTTACAGACAGTTGTGAACAGCCTGACATGAGCTTTGGTAACCAAAGTCTGTTCCTCTACAGGAGCTGTACTTGTTCTTAACCATTGAGACATCCCTCCAGGCCCTCTTTTTTAAAAAAGGGGAGGGGGGATTTGATTGATGGCTCTGAAATTCAGAGGACTGAATGCTCTTAAAAAGGATGCAAGTTGGATTTCTATCATGTGACTCACACCATCTGTCACTCCAAGTCTATGGGATTCAATGTCCTCTTCTGGCCTCTGCAGGTAATAGACACAAACACTATGTGAAGTTATACATTTGTGCAAAACACTCATGCATTTAAAAATAAGTAAATAAATCTGCTTTTAAAACACAAAGATGAGTAGCTGAATAAATGTCTCAGTGACTAAGAGCATTTGTTGCTCTTCCAGGTTACCCAACTTCATTTTTCAGTGCCCAAATCAAACAGCTCACAACTGCATATAACTCCAGATCCAGGGAGACTAGACATCTCCTCTTGCCTCTGTGGGTGCAGGCACATACACACATGAAGTCTGAGATGATAACCAAACAGAATCTTGCCTCTCTGTTTATTACCAGAGTTATAACAGCACGTGTATGGGTTTCTTTCCACACGAAGAAATTCTCTAGTTTTCTGTGGACACTAACTGGATGGCCTAACATTCAGTTCCTTTTTTTTTTTTTTTTTTTTTTTGATTTTTCGAGACAGGGTTTCTCTGTGTAGCTTTGTGCCTTTCCTGGAGCTCACTTGGTAGCCCAAGCTGGCCTCAAACTCACAGAGATCCGCCTGCCTCTGCCTCCCGAGTGCTGGGATTAAAGGCGTGTGCCACCAATGCCCGCCCAACAATTCAGTTCTTTAATACACTGTGGGAACTGAGTAGATTTGAGGTCATCACAGAGATAGGAATCCCTGAACTAAAGCAGAATGGGTTAGTTTTTTCTAAGGCTGGCAATACAAAGCACCACTCACTGGGTATCTTAAAGCATAGCAACTGATTTTGTCACAGTTATGGATGCTGGTGGTCCAGATTATGATGATGGTCCCAGGGCTTCTCTTTGGCTTGCACATGGCCATCTTCTCCACTCTGTGTCCTTTCATAGAAATCTCTGTAAACTTACCCAGCCCTGGTGTTTCTCTCCTCTCTAAAGGTCACCATTTATGTTGGATTAGGGCCCCACCCTTATGATCTCATTTAGTTTTAATTAGTCCTTTAAATGCCTGAACTCCGAACAGCCACATTCTGAATGGAATGGGAATTCGGAATTTAACTTGAGATTGAAGGAGACCCCAGTTTATGACAGAAGACGGGATTAAGTGAAAAGCTGATGAGAGAAAATTCTAGAGGTGGGCCTGAAGGGACAAGTAATCCTAAAATGTGTGTGCAGTTCAAAAAGCAAGGTCTGAGCTGCAGACAGTGAGTGGAGGGAGGTGTGATGCAAACATCCACACAGACAGCCTGTCAGGAGACAAGAATGTTTTCCAACTAAGATGTAGATAATATTTATTACACTAGAATCTGTGGTACGTGCTCTGCATCAGTTATCTTGTCTATTCTACTCAAAAAAATTATTTTTGTAACTATTATGATTCTCAATTCACAGGTAAAGTAACTGAGCCTCCTAAATCATGGTCACATCCAGCCACCACCTGTTTGGTTGTTGTGGTGGTCTGTCAGAGCATCAAGTGCTGTTAATCGTTTAGCCCTCTTCTCCAGTCCAACCAACAATAGGTTTAGTACAGCCTGCAAGCCAGGAATAGTTTTCTTATTTGTTATTTGTGGGTTTTTTTTCTGTCTGAAGAACAGCAAAAGAAGAAGAAAATATGGTGTGCAAAGTGCTGTGAAAACCAATTGGTGTGTTCTTAAATGATGTACTGTTGGCAATTATCTGTGTACTCATATAGAAAGCAGAACAGGGACCCTGAAGACTACCAGGTATTAAATATTAACTTTTTCACCGTTGATTAAAAAAAAATGCTCAGTGCTGGTTAAGTGGCTTGTCTGGTCCCCCAACTAGTGACCAAGCCAGCCCAGGTTCTAACTAAGAATCTTCACAATTCCCAAAGGGAGTTGCCTGCACTCTATTTTCTGACAGAATAATTTGGCATCTCAAGCAGGAATTCCTCCACCCCAGCATAGCCCAGTGCCATTTCCTTTAGATTTGCCTAGATTGTGCAAATGGGGCCCATACAAAGCAGAAGTTCACCCTGGGACTTTCCTGCTTTACTTCCCTCTCTAAACTCTACCCTACACACACATGCCTCTGCATTTCCACAGGTGCTGTGTGGTAATCATAGGCCATTAGACAGCAAAGAAAAAGCCATCCTGTGCTTCAGTAAGAGGTGTGGTGAGCTGTGGAGGAGTAGGTGGGGGATTCCCATCAAACCATCTTTGAGCAGAGCAATCAGACTTCAAATGACCTCACACTCTGTTCAGCAGTTACTCTCTACCTATCCCTTTCTTATTTTCTCTTGGGATCTGGGACCTTCATTATGTAAAATAATGTTCTTTACCACTCAGTTCCTTGTGAGTTTGTATAACTTCACTTGCATGCTCCGTCATATTGTGGAGCAATATTTTTCCTACTGAGACATTCCATCGTGGAGAGTGGATCCTTAAGATTCTGGGAAGTTAAAACTTGAAACATTTTCCCCTAGGAACAACACGTGTCAGGGAAAACAGAAACTTACACAATATATAGGGCCCTCTACAAAGTTAAGAAAGCAGTAAGCAAATGCTTAGGAGAAGAGAGGAGGCAAAGTTGCCTGGAGGAGGTTCTCAGACTAACCAGCCTACGTGTGGGAGATTCTCCAGTCTGATGAGCTGCTGCAAGTTCTGTAGAGAGCTCCAGGTTTGCTACTTTCTTCACTGTCACGCAGGTTGAGGTAGGCTTTTTGGTGATGGGACAGCCTCTGAGTCAGCCTGGTTCCTGTAAGCAAACCCTCACGCACGTATACTTCTGTAAGTATCCCCAGTGAGCTCACTGGTTTGTCAAATTGGACTTGGCGTGTTCATTGCTTTTCTTTGTCCCTGGTATCCGGGGTGAATAGACATCTTTTGATGCCCTTCCAGGAAAAGTCAGCTTCCTTCCTTGGAAACTTTCTAAAAGGTGTCTGTTATGAATGACCACAAAGGTGAGTTGGCAGAAGTGTAGGCTATTATGCAATTGATCTTGGCAATTGTGGCTAAGTGTAGAATGTTTGATCCTTTCTGACTGTCTGAATTATTCACATTTATCTTCCTTTCTCTGGGTATCTGGTTTCTATTTCTCTCCTTCCATCTCTGCCTTTCACTGCTTCCCATAGGATCTCCTTACCACAGCCTCCTCCCCTTTCTTTATGCTGAGAAGGTTCCTGAACACCCAGATTCCCTCATCTCTTGGACCTACATATATATCCCACCAACAATGAAGCAGAGAAAACTTTTCAGTCTCTTTCCGGGAGTTTTTTAGTTTTGTTTTTTGTTGTTGCTGTTGTTGCTGTTGTTTGGTTTTTGGATTTTTTGAGACAGAGTTTCTCTGTGTAGCTTTGGAGCCTGTCCTGGAACTCACTCTGTAGACCAGGCTGGCCTCGAACTCACAGAGATCCACTTGCCTCTGCCTCCCAAGTGCCGGTTTCAGCTCTTGAGTTTCTATAAGGATCCAGTCCAATCACCAAATGCTATTAAGAAAAAATACGATTTGGGTATAATCTCAGGGTCAATGCAAGTCACAGGAAGTCCTGGTTTCCTGTTTCCTGTTTCCTAATTCATCTCTGCTCTATTACCCCTCCCCTGTCCCTTTGTATATTTTCCATTGATACCATTAGAGACAGCCGGCTGTCTCCAGGAGATCAGACTTAGAGCTGTCTGGAAGAAGACCCACAGCTGTTGAAAAGTGCAGGTGAGAAAACTTTGCCTGGGGGTCTGCACAACCTGGTGAGGTTGCATTCAGCAGATTGACCTGAGTAATAGAGGGCTGGGTATGCAGTTTCGTAGTAAGTGTGCTTTCCTAGCAAGCACAAAGCCTGGGTACTAATACCACATAAACCAGACACAGTGGCCCATTCCTGCAATCTCAACATTGGAGTTGTAGAAGCAAGAGAAGCAGAAGTCTAAAGTTATCCTTGGCTACTTATAGTAAGAAGAAAGTAAGAGAGAGAGAAAGAGAGAAAGAGAGAAAGAGAGAGAGAAAGAAAGAATAAGCTCAATTGTGGAGAAATACAAGATAAAGAGGTGAATACCACAATACATGTCACTCAGGATGTTTTGCTGCAAAAGAAAGTCAAAGGCTTTTTAGTTGAGAACTAAAGGGTGGTATGAAACTGGATAATAACTTGTATTAAAGATGCAGTGTTCTAGAGCATATTGATATGCTCATTCATTGGGAGGAATCAAGAAAAAGTGTTGAATGTGCACTAGTGAGGGATAGCACTCCTGGAAAGAGTAGGTTGTGAAGGATTTGAGGGATGAGCAGAGGGTCTTAGGCTGGGATACTTGTCTTCTGGTCATAGATGTGAGGCCAGAGAAAGTGCCTCCGGAGTAGGGAGGGCAGTGGCTGTGTGAAGCATGAAGAAAGGCATGGGCTGTGTTTGAGTGGGTGGAGAAAGGGCTCAAAGCTTTAAACAAAAGAAAAACAAGAAGGAAAAAAATGTTCTTATCAGTCATAGGAAATGTAAGGAAAAGGGCAAGGTTGAGGGCAGTGATGAGCCTACAAGCAGACAGGCTCACATGCTTCATGGATTCTGTTGCAAAATTCACCTCTACCTCCTCTGGAACTGCTAGTTTGGGTTGTTTTCCCATTTAGTCAAGTTCAACTTTATCAGGGTCTGAAGAAGCTGGTGATGTGGTACAGTGATTGGCAGGTTTAAAGGCGGCTCCCAAAGGTGGCTAACAACATTCCTATTCAATCCAGACCACATTCTTCTTCCTGCAACCACAGGTGGGGCCTTATCTCATTGTTCTCCTGGTCTTGCATGTTCTGACCTGTCACTGCTTCAGCAGTAAAGAGAATGGTCCGGAATTCAGAAGCTAGTCAGATAATAATTGAATCTTTGGCTTTTGAGAACGTGAATGCAGCATGCAAGAGAATAATCAGGCCATTAAAGGCAAGATCTGCACCCTTGGAAGATTGGATTAGAGACACAGTTAATGTTGAGTCTCAAGACTAAGATGATATGTGGGTAGGAGAAGCAATTTCAAAAGGTTTGAGGAATGTTAGACGTTTTGGATGTGGAAAGCAAGGACATTTGAAAAGGGACTGTAAACAGGTCATTCCTAGAAACAATGTTTCTTCAAGGAACAATGGCAACAGAATGCCCCTTCCTTCTGGAGTATGCAGAAGGTGTGGTAAGGGAAAACACTGGACCAATGAATGTAGATCAACAAGGGACAGACAAGGTAATACTTTCCCTCAGTCTTCGGGAAACTCCCAGAGGGGCCTCAGGCAGACCCCCACAGTGAATCCAGTTCATCTTCCTTGCTCGTTTTGTAAACCTTTTAATCATTGCCTCACTGATTCTTGAGAACAAACAGCCCTCAGAATAGCTTGGTGGTTGGTAGCTGGTGGAATGTGGGGAAAGAGAAGACAGTTCCAAATTGTTTCTGTGTTGTATATTGGGTATGGGTTCAGGAGGGTCTGTGCAATCATTACACAGAAGCACCTTAAGGATGAAATTAGCCTTTCCAGCTGCAGGGGATCAGCCTCTCAGGACTGACTCCTGTAGTTTAGCAAAAGGCTTTTCTATTGTTCTCCAATTTACACCTTTAGCAAGTTAATTTCTGTATCTCAAAACTTCTTATCTAAGCTTCCCAAAGGGACAATGCCAAATGCAAATTCTCAGTTAAGGAATACCTGTGGTTTTCGAGGTTGTCCCTCAACCAAGTGTGCATTGGCTGTGCACTTTTAGAAAACTCTCAGACAAGATTCCCATAGAAGGTTCCAGGAAACAAAAGGTAGCAATCACAAAAGGCAGATTAAGACTAGGTGTTAACACTCCCAGAATCAAACCAGCTGCAACTCTGCAGGAATTCCCCCAACATTTCTGAAACTATAAAGCATTGAGATTAAATAAAATGTGAGCTACATGTCTGATTTTAGGCTGTCCTGTG
>CABHPP010137371.1:0-24867 GCA_902168425.1 Peromyscus attwateri
ACATATCACAGAGTCCTGGGATCACTATCAATCAATCTCAGGGTCAGGCAAAACTCACACATGCTTGACCATGGAAGGTGATCACCTCCAAGTGATGACAATGACCTAGTGCCTTCAGCAGAAGCCAGGGGAGGGAACTCATGCTCCGCCTAAGACGGTGTTTTACATCCCACGTGAGGGGCTTCTGTGACCTTCTCAATGACTCGGAAGGGGCTATGGAGTGGAGGTTTCTGTGGTCTTATTTTGGACCACCATGCTAGGTTTAAGGGGCCACAGGATTGTAAAATACAATACTAGGAAGGAGACTTCCACAAAATGTGAGTTCTGATGGAGCAAAAGTCAGCAGAAGAGCACCCAGGGAGCGAATGTTCCGAAGAAGTACCCCCAAACAGCAAGGCCACACACAGTCTACATTTCTCAGGACTGGCAACGCAGGAGGAGGTGGATCATCAGCTGGCTGAAACTTAATGCCGAGCCAGCTTCCTTTTGGTCTAGCCAAAGCCTAGCCCTGAGAATTAGTTAAAAATAAACAACACAAAGAATTCAGGCACAGGGCATGACTGATTGGAAACCAGTTTGATCTGGGGACAGTTTTGCAGGCTTGAGGTCTCCCTCAGTGGATCTTAGATTTCAACTGGGGCTGTATACCAAGAGGCATACTTGAGAACACCAGATTTATGTGGTTCCAAATTCATCTTCTCACACATGAGGAGGGAACTTCACGGGTAATTGGCTTACAGTGTACAGATCAGCAGCAGGATTCTGGGGATGGGGTGGGGCACTGGCACCTGATACATCTTTGGAAGTCACCTCAAAATATCCCTTTTGAACAATGACATATAGAATTCAAAGAATAAAAAGAATTTAGATGGGCCTGACTTTAAGTTTAGTTTAGTTTAGTTTTGTTTTGATTTGCAATTTGGATGAAAATGGTCACTAACTCTGTGTTGTTTTTTTGGCTATTTGGCGCTGGAACACTCATTGTCACCTTATTTATAACTACAAAAAAAAATCAAAGAAGAGAAAATGCCGCACAATTTATTTTCTTTCATCTCTCGGGCTATAAGGAGTTTTCTCAAGTCTTGCTCTGGTCCATCGAATAGCCATTCCATCTGCCGTGTGAATCAATAAAAGAGTAAATAAAAGAATGTGTAAGTGAAGAATGAATGAATTGATTAACACATTACAGAAGTATATGGCTGAATGCACACAATTCTCCATTATTGAAAAAGTAGCAGTCCGTCGCTTCTCAGCCTTTTGCCTGAGATCAAGTGAACATGTAGCAGTCCAAGTTCCTCTAGCTGTTTAAAGTTACTATTTTCTGAAACGTAGTCTGGGTATTCTTATTTAAAATAAAATATAACGATAGGCCAGTTTTTATTTCCAGAATGAACTACTTGCACTTCAAAATAGCTGATTATTTTTTAGACTTCATTTTCAATCTCTCCTTCCATCCCCTGAAGAACTATACACTAAACTGACCCTTCCCGGACCTCTCCAAGTGCACAGATGTCCTGGGAGATGCAGAGGCTTGGGCAAAGCATCCAGACGTACCAGGCATAGTTTTAAGTAGTGTTTACGTGGCCTCTTTGCTCCCACACTGTGAGCCAGCTCATTCACTCCAGGGAAGAGTTTATAGCAACCCATCAGCTTCCTTCTGGAACATGGTTCTCAAACTCGACCCAACATGAAAATCCCCAAGGAGCTTGTTAGAAATAAACTCCTGGCCCAGCCTCAAACAGACAGTTGGAGTCTGTGCGCTGGATCCTGCAGAGCTGTGTCTTCATCAGGCTCCCCAGGTGATTCTGAGAACTCAAATGCAGGGACTTAGGGCTAAAAGAATAACTAAACGGTTGTCTTTAAATGTGCATCAGTCCCTGTTGAGACTCATTTACAATTTTCCCTGCTGACTTACCTTGCTTTGAAAGAACTTTGGGATATATATATATATGGAAATGATATTTTTTCATCTTGTGTTCTCTATATTATAAGGCAGGAATATTATTATATTCCAGGTGAGGAATCTCATTGACAAATTTCTCTCCCATAGATAAGGCTGTTGATCCCCACCCTTTGCTCCGGCTCTAAGTATTGTGTTCTTGACCACAACGTCTCCCGTGAGTTCTCCTCGCGAGTTCTGTGAAAAGGCACTGCCACATGTCAGCAGCAGAAACACAGAGGGGTCCAGTACTTGGCATTCATTCTTCAGGATAGCTGAGAACTAACGCAAGAACTCTGTTGCAGGTTAGGTTACTCACAATTGATTCGTAAGAAGTCAGTTTGTGTTGGGACAGCAACACCGAGCTTTATATTTTCAGGACAGATTCTGAGTCTCAGTTACGTGTGTTTTCAGCCTTTATAGCCACATAGGTCATCCCAGCTGTTTTCTTCCTGGGAGTTTTGCCATTGAAAAGTGCATCTGGACTCTTGCTCTTCCTGTGGTGGAGGCAACATCAATTTTACCCTCTGTTCTGCAACTTATACTCATCTCTGGTTGCTGGTGTTTTGGATAGCAGCAGCCCGAGCGGAGAGATGAGTTTAGTGCCAACCAAGAGAAGGGGCGGCCAGCACCAGGCATCTTTTGGGCCAGGTCAGACTCAGGTTGGTGACTTACATGACAAGTACAGTTAACATTTGTCGGTCACTCTTATTGACACTTGGTGTTCTCGTTAGATAAGCCACAGCCACACAACTAGCAGTTGAGTAGATTTATTCTTGTGGTTTATCATACTGAAAGCCCTTCAGAATAAGTAAATAAAACAGACATTCTATTTTTGTGTCGTTGAAGGCACAGAGCATGAGGAAATGTGGCACATGCTTACTGGAGGGCTAATAGTGCTCAATACATTTCCAGCAGCATAAAATACGATATCAAATTCCTGCGTAACTATTCTAACCACTTCATCAGAAGGCAGGGTGAGGTTATATCCATCAGGGTTGCATAGAAATGTTTACATTAGGGAGAGAAGAAACGTGAGGCTTCAGAGTCGGAGACTAAGAATCAAGAAAGAGAGTAGAATGATGGAAACTGCCCGTCTGACTGACAGCTTTCCTCCCCAAAGAGAGAGCAGATTAATGATGTCTACCTGGACAGTGAGATGGAAACATGCTTTTCTGAAGTTGGAGTCCCCAGAAGCCTGTGGATTTATCTGAGGAAGTGTCCCAGAAGAACTTGGTGAGAGTGGGAGCTAATCAAACAAGAAAGCGATTGCAAGTTTGGATTCTGCACACTACTGGGGAGGCTTAGGATGCAGGCTCCATTTCAGTCTCTTGCAGTTCTTAGCAAAGGAGCAGGCCTTTGGACTCCTGCCTCCATCAGCCGCTGGCCTGAAGCCGCTTAGGCTTATGGATAAAGAGTAAATTCCTGGCACTTGTTGGCACAATAAAGGGAACCAAGGCAAGGGGCCCCAAGGCAATTATCTAACAAGCCTTGTAGAGCTAGGTCACCCGAAGAAGACCTGCTAGTGTTCGGCACCCAAGGCTTCTAAGGAGACCTGAGCAGACAACAGCCAACATGTACCGTGTTGGGTTTTCATTCTGCCACTGACCAAGCCAAGGACAAGCAGACGACAGGTGAAAATGGGGTCATCCATTCCCACGGTATGTACTGGGCGCCCACCACAATTGCCTTTCCCTGGGTTAGATCCTTAGGTCTGAAGATGAAGGGATCGCTCATTGAATGTGATGGGCTCTTATCACCTCGGGTCGGGTGCCACCAGGATAATTCTCAAAGCACAGCTGGTAAGCCTGCTGGACAGTGAGAGAGGCCTAACTCTAGATATATAAAGAACGTAGAAAACAGAACCGATTCCATAAGAAGGCAAAACAATTAATATCTACTTGGTGACTAAAGGGTCAGTGATTTAAAAATTCTAAGCAGAAGTAATAAGATGAGAAGAACCACTTCCGTGATGCACAGCGGATTAACAGTATCTGGGGAGGGCAGAGCCCCATCTTATAACAAAAACCAAGCATAGCATAAAGATTAAACCCGAGTTGTGGAACTTGACTCTCTGGAGAGCCATAAAATGATAAGTCAGCTCCCCAAGTCCTGTGTCTGCCCTGATGGAGGAAGCAGGAAGGGCAGCCATGCCTAGAATAGGTACAGAAATGAAAGCCCCAGAGAAAGAGGGAGGGAGGGAGCCCTTCCTGCTGGCTCGGGAGTCAGGGACGAGTAAGTGGAACACTGCTTCCCCTTAGTTCCTTCTACTGTAATCAGCAGACCCCGGGCTTCCTTGTTTTCTAGTAGAAGCTACAACTATTTCAATGATCAACCACTTTCAAACACAAAAACTCTAGAAAGAAATCTCCAACCAGATTTTACAGAAGGAAGAGAACTCAGAGGAAATGGCTAAGCAAGTATAGTGCACACACCAAGGCACATAAATATAACAGTAGAAATCAAGTCTGGATCTGGCAATGAGAGATGAACTCCTCAAGCTCCTTTGCAATAAAAGTCGCAAGATGGGCTCCATGACATGTGAAGAACACATAAGATTTGGATTTGGGTAGCACTAGTTTATAGTATAGCGACCCCAAAGACAGAATGTGGAAGAGGCGTCGAACTCAGATTTCCATTGCAGCTTGATTCACAGTCACCAAGATATGGAATCAACCTAGGTGTTCAGCAGGTGAGTTAATAAAACACACATATTGCACCACAGAGTATCATTCAGCCCCACAAAGGATGCGATTTTATCATGACCTGCAATGTAGATAGGCAGGAGGTTGTTAGATTAAACCAAATGAGGAAAGTATAGAGAGGCCAAAAGCCTCTCATATATGAAAGTTGATCCCAGAGAACTGAGAAGCAGAGTAGAAAATTATCAAAACATGGAAAGGGTGCCCGGGAGAGAGATTGGTGCAGACATGTAGGTGGATAGAGGAATAACTTCTAGTGCTGTCTAGCCCAACAGGATAGGGTTGACAAAAAGTTAGTTGTGTATTTCAAAATATCTTCCAGAGAAGATTAATATAAAAAATGATGGACAGATGCCTGAAGTGACAGATAAGGCCAATTACACTGTCTGATTTCTACACGTGTATTGAAATGCCTCACTACTCCATGAATATGTATGGGGATGAATTAATTAAGAGTGAAAACACATTTTTGAAAAAGGTTTGGGTTCAGGAGTGCATCTCCAGGAAACTGAGCTCAAGTGCAAGTCTTGATCACCTCTGGGTCTCATGTTGAGATGAGGAGAGGGCTTCCTGTGCAACGATTTTTCACTTGGAGGTGGAACTGAGCCCAGGAAAGTAGAAGAGGTTGCGATCTGCTAAGGTTCCACCAAGGGATGTTTTTGGTGACTATACAAGATCCAATTCCTCAACTAGACAGCTCAGATGTCCATCCTCTGGACATCTAGTTGGACAATTTAGTTGTACAGATTTTTCCTCAAAGCTCCTCTTTAAAAATTAGGATAAAATGATAACATGAGTCATAATATTTTTGTATGATTAAGCACAAATTTCAGTTCATACCTTGAAATATATTACTGAGCATAAATAATATCTTTGAAGTTATATTTTTTCAAGAATTTATTTATTTTTAAATTTTATTTTATTATGTATGCAGTGTTCTGCCTGCATGTATGCCTGCAGGCCAGAAGAGGGCACCAGCTTTCATTTTAGATGGTTGTGAGCCACCTTGTGGTTGCTGGGAATTGAACTCAGGACCTCTGGAAGAGCAAGTGCTCTTAACCCCTGAGCCATCTCTCCAGCCCCTCAAGTATTCACTTTAAAAGAATCATTTATTCTCCCCACTTCATGTGTATGTATAAGTGTATGTGTGTGTGTGTGTGTGTGTGTGTGTGTGTGTGTGTGTGTGTGTGTGTGTGTTTATGTAGATGTCAGAGAGCAATGCATGAAAGTCTGCCTTCTCCTTCCACCATGTGGGATCCAGGGGTTGAAGCCAGGTTTTCAGGCTGAGCTATCCCTTTACAAGTTGAGCTACCCCACTGGATCATTTTACTTTTTTTAAGTAGACAGTAGGTTATGAAAGAAAATGTCCCATCAATGTGATGATTTAGTAACTGTCCAGGCTTTACTTTTGGAAGTAATTATACTTTTACTAAAATGTAGTTATCGGTTGCTTCAGTTTTGCCATTCATTACAATAGACATTTTTTCTCCTTTTGTAAAAACACCTTGAGCATAGTCAAAAAGAATAAATTACTTCTTTTTGCATAGTGATGTTTATTTAAGAATTTCTATCAGCTGTCATATCATATATACAAAATACAGTGAAAGACCACATTTACTCTGCCTATTTCTCGTCTAGTAATTGCTGTTCCTCATTTTGTTACTCAGTTGAATTATTTGTCATATAAAAGAGGGCAGTGGAAAGAATTATCTTCTTTCAGCGTCAAATAAGCTGTCTCACACCGCTGCCTGGTTTCCTGGGGTCCCAGGGTTTGTCCTGTGAGCACACTCTCAGCACACTGCCTCCTTTCGTAGGCCCCAGCTTCCACATTGTTGACGCCTGACAGTCACTGCATGTACAACATTCTGTGCACAGGCAGCCCAGTGGGCAATGCTCATCTAACAACATCCTTTAAACGTGTCCTTAGGCCGGGTGGTGGCGGCGCACACCTTTAATCCCAGCACTCGGGAGGCAGAGCCAGGTGGATCTCTGTGAGTTCGAGGCCAGCCTGGTGTACAGAGTGAGATCCAGGACAGCCATCAAAACTACACAGAGAAACCCTGCCTCAAAAAAAAAAAAAAAAAGTGCCCTTAGGGCTCTGCAAATCCATCCCCAACCATCTTCTTTAAAAATGCCCCTCCCCCATTGGTCCCTTGTCTCCCCCACTCCTGAGACCTTCCTCCCTCTCTGCCCCCGTCAGCTCTATTCCTCTCATGGACATAGGATTGCCTACTGACCTATAGACCCAGCTGTTCCTTAACACTGAAATGTCAACTTTGCAGAGACAGGGATTTTCATCTTCATTTTCCCTGTACGTATACATACGTGTGTGTGTGTGTGTGTGTGTGTGTGTGTGTGTGTGTGCTGCATACATGCCCCGGTGTACACAGGGAGGTCAGAGGACAATGTGTGGGAATCTCCTCTCTCTGTCTCTCTCTCTGTCTCTCTGTCTCTCTCTCTGTCTCTGTCTCTCTCTCTGTCTGTCTGTCTCTCTCTGTCTCTCTCTCTCTCTGTCTCTCTCTCTCTCTCTGTCTCTCTCTCTCTGTCTCTCTCTCTCTGTCTCTCTCTCTCTGTCTCTCTCTCTCTCTCTCTCTCTCTCTCTCTCCACCATATGGGGTCCGGGGATCAAGCTCAGGTTTTAAGGCTAAGCAGTCAGTTCCTCTATCCACTGGGCCACCTCCCTGGCTTTTTAACTTCCCTTTCCACAGCTCTCCTCTCAACACTTTGAACAGCGAGGGAGAGAAAGCTTAGCACACATATTTTCAACAAATTTATGAAGAACCGTCATATACATTAAATCTGATGTAAGTAAAATGTTGTGCATATGTCATATATGTGTTCTTTATTTTGGAGAGAGAAAACTCTACATACGTCATCTAATTCTCCAAGTTCTGTGTTCAGCTGAAGAAGCTGCTGGACTAGACATCAGTCACAGAGTTCTCCTTCTGTCTCAGCCCTGTCTGTAGTCAAGCCCTCTGACACACCCCACTATCCTCTGAGAATAGAATCCTCTTGCCTTACTTCTTGGCTGGGCTTTGAACTCACTATGGACAAAACTGTTGTTTGCTCTGTTTCTGATATGTCTTCAAACTCATGTCAATTTGTTTAAAATTTAAATTTAAAATTCAAAATTGCCTGTAACTCTGCTCCAAGAGATCTGATGCCCTCTTTGGTATTTATAGCCACCTGCACATCTCTCTCTCTCTCTCTCTCTCTCTCTCTCTCTCTCTCTCTCTCTCACACACACACACACACACACACACACACACACACACACACACAATTTAATGTCCCTTAAAATTAAAAAAAAGTATGTTGTTTTGCGTGTGTGTGTGTGTGTGTGTGTGTGTGTGTGTGTGTGTGTGTATACCACCTTCATGCCTGATGCCAGTGGAGGCCGGAAGAGATTATTGAACCACATAGAACTGTAGTTACAGATTACTGTGAGCTGCTGTATGGGTGTTGAGAATTAGACCTTGGACCTCTGGAAGAGCAGCCAGTACTCTTGACTGCTGAACCATCTCTCCAGCCACTTAAAGACCTTTTAGGAATTAAGGTTCTCTTTCCCTTTTATGACCCTTGGTAATGTGATTGTGTTTCTATCCATCTATGGCTTTGTCACAAAATTCTTAGTTTATTGATTTTCTGATTTGAAATTAAAGGTAGAGAATAGGAAAGATCACAATTACACTTTCACTGTGAGCAACCATATTTATGTGTATTAAAGACACACCTCTATTCTGTTCTGTCTGTAGAGAATGTGTGGGTTGTTGTGGTCTTGTTAGGATGTAAAGATGGAAAAATAAAGGGCTGGTTGTGTCTGCCTATGATCAGAGGGGCAGGGTATTTGAGTCTATGTTTTGACCATGTATCTAAATTCACGTGTCTCTTTACCTGTGTAATTGTTGCAAAAAGGTCATTCAGTGAGATACAATAACCTCTTCATAGCCTGTCAGCTGCTGCAGAGACTCTCCAATGTCTGATCCTCCTCATATTTGTAAGCCTCCAAGCCTTTCTCACTTCTGCCTTGCTCATTAATCCTTCCATTGTAGTGCCATTTTGCTCTTTTCTGTACTGTGAGTCTGTAGAGATCTGGGCTGACCTAACCTTTTGCTGCTCTCTGAGACTGACTAGGTGGCCACCAAATCCCTTTCTCCTTCCTGGCATTCAGCTGGTTCATATTCGTAGTTCACTTTGCAGGGAAGTGTGGTCATCTGTCTAGATATGGCCCATCTTTTGGCATAAGTACAGAGTATTTCTTCCAAGACTGGTTTATAGAAACCTTAACTTACTGCCCTCTGGTGTCCCTGCCCTTCATAAGAATGTACCTCTAAGAATTTACAAATTAAAGATTGTAGTGTTAAAGATGTAAAGCCCCGAAATGCTGAAAACTGTTACTGTCTGTCTTAATTAAACCATTTTCCTCATGTAGGTAACTCAATAGTATTGATGAAGCAGAATGTTCCAGTAAGGCTATGGTGGTAAGAGGAGACAATAACAAAATAATTTGAGACCTAGATCAGCCATCCAAATCTGGTTTCCCGCTAAAGCAGGGTTTCTTACCCTTCCTGACATTGAGACCCTTTAATACAGTTCCTCATGTTGTGGTGACCCCCAACCATAAAATTATTTTGTTGCTACTCCCTAACTGTAATTTTGCTACTGTTACAGATCACAATGTAAATATCTGATATGCAGGATATCTGATATGCAACCTCCAAAGGGGTTTTGACCCATAGGTTGAGAACCACTTCTTTAAACTGAGAAGTGGGCTTTGAGACACTTGTTTCTGCCAAAGAGAGTGGAAGGCGTGGTTCTAACCTACTCTACCTTTTCCACCATCTTCATCGAGTAATACTTACAAGCCAGAGTTGGAAACACACTCTTTCCTCCTGCTCATACAAGCCCTGTGCTTGAAGTCCAACATCCTCAATGGTGGGAAGAGAGAGAGAAAAACAGGGAGAGAGAGAGAGAGAGAGAGAGAGAGAGAGAGAGAGAGAGAGAGAGAGAGAGAGAGAACAAACAAACAGACAACAAAATATCTTTTCCTTTCACTACCTGGATAATCTGCCCCTCAGCTACCCTTAGCTGCCTTTACTGTTATTGTTTAGAATGGGGTCCTGGGCCCACTTTAGACAAGTTATGACTCATTGGTGCATTCATTTTAGACATGTTACAAACACAACCCTGAAATTACTTTAGCAAGAAACGTGAGTGGGATTATGGGTAAAAGGTAAAGAGTGGCCATGCATGTCTTTCTCTAGAGCTTACCGGAATGTCATCCTCAAATCTGAACCTGCCTTGACTTTGGACTACAACATTTGGGGCACCATTAGGTTTCTGGACAAGGGTCATCTCAGTCACTTTGCTGACATAAAAAGCTGTAACTCTGTATGTGTTCTCATCGGTGATGTCATTCAGGGCTGGGAATTGTCGGAGCCTACCGACAGTCAGCTGGGTAGCTGGGTAGAGGCATGTGGATTGAAGAGACAATGAAGAGGACAGGAAAGAGTCAAGAGGCCTGTCAGTCAATGCCGGACAGCCCCGAGTTTATTTCACAGCCAGCTTATATACAGTTTTGAAGGACAGAGGTAGAACAATGCACAGCGCAGGCATTCAACCACTATCTATCCCGTCCTTGAGTCAAGGAGCAGGCAGTTTCATTTTCTATCTCGATGTACCTCTGGCTGGCATCAGCAGCTAGATAGTGTGTTCCTTCCTGTGGGCTAATCAAGACTTTCTCACAGCCCTTCAAGGAGGCTCTGCAGGATAATCAGGACTTTCTCACAGGCCCGGAGCAAGCAAGCTTGAACTCTATTGACTCAGAATAGACTTCAGATTCAAACTGGGAAACTGAGTCAGTTGTGGGCTCCCACAGGGAATTACCTTGATCTGTCCTGAATGTCAAGGAGGACACATGAGCTTATTCAAGCAACAGGTGATGCTTTTCACCTTAGTCAACTTTCTTCCACAGACAAAGGGTTAAGGATTCCCGTCAGTGGATAGATGCAATGAGCTACATGGAAAATAGAGAAGGTTTGGGGTGTGTGTGCGTGTGCGAGTGTGAGTGTGAGTGAGTGTGTGTGTGTGTGTGTGTGTGTGTGTGTGTGTGTGTGTGCTTAATTAAAAATTAACCAGTTAACCCAAGAATGGGTCCATTTTCCTACCCCCTTTGAGAAAAACATCGAATTCAAGGGTGATTATTCAGGGGGTGGAAAATTCAGGTTATATCCTTAATAATCATCTCTCTTACTCTTCTCTCCCCCCTCCCAGTTTTGTGAACTGTGGAATCAAGTTATTCCGTAGTTATTCCAAAACGTCTCTTCCTTGATTAGTGCTATGATTGCGAAGAAGATGATTGCCTGTCTCTCAATGGAGGTGGCAGAAGTTACATTTGCCCTTTTGCAAACATCATCATGAGCCCTTATATCATCCCTATAATTATCATTGACATTTTACGTATCAGAAACCGGAAATTCAGATTATAAGTGATTTATCCAGGGTCATCAGTAGAGCAGGGATTAGAACTCCATTTCCCCCCCTGATTCCAGAAGGAGTCCTATACCCCTTCCTCCAGTTTCTATTACCACTCTGTGTTCACAGCTTCTCTAAATTCCATGAGCTTCCACAGCGCTCACAAGACAAATAAGACTCTGTTGCCTTGTGTTTTTAGCACGGTGGCCATTCCCATTCTTTGGTGGGGACTTTCATGGGCTGCATGTGAAATTACTTTTTGGTGCAACAGCTTGCCCCTGCCCCTGCCCCTCCCCCAACCCCCCATCATTCCCTCAGTCTGGAGGCACTTCACATGTAGCTCGGTAAATAAACACTCGGAAGAAAAAAAACACACATCAAGCAGATAAATTAGCAGACCAATCCCGTGGCCGAGGAAAGCCTTGCCTTTCTCCTTTGTTGTTGTAAAGGGCAAGGTGCCAGCGGGTTTTGTAAGCACCTGAGAGGAGCGATGACAAGCAGCGTCTGAGTCGCAGAGTCAGGTGGCCCTGACATTCCCTCGCGCGCAGTGGTCAGAAGGGACCCACGCATGCTGCTCTAGATGGAGAAGAGTAAGAATGCCCATCGGGCTTTGCTCAATGAAGGAGAGGAGAATGAGCTGGTGAGTCTCCCCTCTTTTCATGTCTTCTCCAAGTGGCCAAGGGTTGGTTGCTGGGGCAGTAGAGGAGAGACTGAGGCAGCAAGGCTCCTGGTTCTAGGACCGGGAAGGGTCTGGGTCTGGTAACATGGGGGGACCTGGAGGGACTGAGCAAGATGTAGCTCTGGATGGTGGAGTCTGTGAGAAGTGTCAGAGACACTTTGCAGAGTCCTGGGCATGCGCTCCCCCATTGAGGTTTCTCCCCCTGACCACCTGGGTCACTATGGCACTGGAGAAACTGGTGAAATGGGAACTTTCTTTTCTTAGTCTCCTGTTGGCTTGTTTGCACAGCCCGGACTATGGTGATCTGGGAGGAAGTCACCGGGTTACTGAGATCAAGGGAGCCTCGCGGCACCAAGTGCTGAGAAGTGGCACTGAGTCTGAGACTTTCGCACCCTCGATTTTTCTCTTTCTTTTCTGCTTCCTTTTCTTCCTTCCGCCCCTTATTCTAAACTTGCATAAATCTTAAAAAGTGGCCACTAAAAATGTGAAAGTTCTATAGTGTCCATTTGATGCTGAGCAGTTTATATTTATGATTTCACTTAATCCTTACAACCCAGCACTGAAGGAACTAATCCTATTTCTTAGAAAAGCAATCTGAGACCAAGGAGGTTAGGTAACTCATCCAAGGTCATTAGACAGGTTGCAAATCCAGCCCATTCTTTGACTCTTTATACCCCGGCTTGTCCACTCTCTGGCAGTGTCTCCCATAGGGACAATGAGAATAGGAAATGAGAAAATGAGAGACAGTTGGAAAGGGACAGCAGAGTGAACAGAGGCTGAAGTGAACCCCGAATCTTGGTTCACCTATCAGAAAGTGTCAGTTTCCCATCTGGCCTCTTCAGTCCTTACAACATCTTTACCTCTAGCTCCACTATTCTTATTTATTAATATTGTATATTTATTATATTATTAATTAATAATACTTCTTTATTAGTAAGTAATTAATCTACAGATATGCTGTGCAATAAGATGGCTACTTTGTGGTTTTTTGAATGCCAGGAAAGCAGCTGGTCCAAATAAAAGGGTCTTCTGTGTGTCGAATACATGTTAGACTTAGAATTTAGCTAAAATACCCTGTTAATAATTTCCATATTGGTTACAGGTTGAAATGCTATTTTAGGGTAGACTGAGTTGGATAGAATCTATTAAACAAGTTAATTCTATCAGCTTCTTTTTCCTTCTTATTGGGGCTTCTGGGAAATTAAAAATGACCAACGTAGCCCACTCTTCTGCATCATTGTACCTCCCTGGACTTCATGGTGGCATCATGTTTTAGAATCCTTTCCCCTCTGTTGGCCACTGCATGGTCTGATTTTTTTTTCATATAAATGAGTGGTCCTGAAAGCTTCATGTTGCTCTTACTGTTTCCTAATGTGTGTTGCATTTGGCATTTTAGTCCTCCTATTTACAGAGGCAATCAAAGGACTGAGTAATGGGGCAGATGCTCGGGTTCCCTTTGCTTTTACAGTTGAGCAAATATTTGTAGAGCTGTCTGCTAGAAACCTCTATTGGGAATATTATTGGGAATAACTGTGTTCTGACACCCTCACGTTGTCAAGGCATTCTGGGAAGCAGGTTGGCAATGGAGTCTCCTCCCCAAATCTTACTCTGGGGCAGGCAGCACAGCCTGCCTGTGACCTTATTCCAGCCAGTCGGTAACTGGGTGAGGTGACCAGGAATCTGTGACTCAGTTCCAGATAATTCCTATCCTACAATCAACGGCTCAGTGCTGTCGGGCCTGCAGAGTTCAAAGAAGGAAAGCCGAAAACGTTGGAGCTTTTAGTCAAACAGCCAGATGATAACGCTGGGGAAATGAATTTTCTGAAAAACAACCATTAGGTCAAAGTAAATCTGAGTCTGGCTTAGTGTCCACATTGAGGCTGCAAAAAAGTGACACTTCAGGGTCTCCTCACTTGCTCTTCCTGCGCTGAAGGTTCTCCGGGGCCCAGTGTGACTTCTACTTACACTCACCACTTTAAGCAGACAATCTGTGGCGAGTGCGGGAGGGAATTTGAAGTGAAAAGTAGACACTGTTAGATCAAATAGTACATTCCTTCAGTCCAACACCAAGGAAGAATTTTAAGCGGATGGAGAAGGCCTGGGAATTATTCCAGGGCAATCTGGGGTTATTCTGCTGGGCCCAGCATAGTTAAAAAGCATTATGTTAGCTTGGAGAACTGAGCTCTAGTCTTGTTCTTGACTCCCACTCTCAGGCTGGAATCCTCCCAGGCAGAGCGACTGAACACTGTCCTGCCGTAGTTCCGGGTGATTGGACACTCATTCTGCCTGTACAATGCCTGGGAGCGTCGACACGCTAACTGTGCAGGCCATGGCCGACCTTCCCAACCTCCTCCCTCTACCTCCCACCATCCTCACTCTAACCCCAGCTCTCATTCGGTCTTTTCATTTTCTTCTTTCTAAATCTGGGCCTCTCCCAGGGCCTTCTCCCAGCCTCACCAGTCACAGAGAGATTTTTCTTCTCTCTTGTCAGTTTTCTTGAAGGACCCACAGTTCCGCTGACAGTCCTCGAGAGCCTTCATACCACACCCGCCCCCCACCCCAGACTGTGTATCACAATGGCCAGGGAGATGAGTTTCGCCTCAGGATGACTTGGGTTTAAATTCTGGTTGTCAGATGAGTTATTTAACCCGAGTCGCTTGTCGCTGCCACTTCGTTTCGAGAGATATTAGATGAAAAAGGCAGGAAACAGGCAGCAGGGAGTCCCATGGGATGCATTACAGCTCCTTCTGAGCCTTTATGGAGACATCATTGTGTTTCTATTCCAACACATGGAGATCCATGGGCTCCTTCATGTGCGTGTGTGTGTGTGTGTGTGTGTGTGTGTGTACATATGTGTGAATGTGTGCCCAGATTCTCTCTTGAGTTTTCTTCTATTGAACCTCAGTAAGAAAAGTGAGGATGGTATCGATGAACGACATGTATTGTTTTATTTTTCTATGTATAAGAAAGCTTATTAAACCTCTGTCCACAAAGGTGGACATATTTGTAAGTGAAGAATTAAGTCACAAAAGCAAAAGTATTATTAAAACCCATGCCTGTAATTCCTACAAAAATACCCCAAATAGGACAAAGTTGTTCATCTTTGATTTTTTTTCACCCAGTTGTTGAGGCTGAATGATGGATTTAAAATGGTTTAGAATTTTCTTTTTAAAAGTGAAATACTAAGCTTATATATAGCAAAATATAGGAAGGGAAAACAACGTACAAAAGACATAAAAAACATCACTTTTGGCAGATACTCCGAATCCAAAAATAGTACAAGTCTTCACATACCGTTGCTAAACCAACTTATACACCACCACACTACTCCCATCGGGTTGTTGACAGTAAGCGTAAAATACAGCACACCAGAGGGCCCAGGCTTCTCATTTTTAAAGCAGGCCTGAGTGGAGACAACAGTTAATCTTGGGTAGATGTTGGATGTGGGCAGGACAAATAGGAAAGAGGTTTCATCTGTTATCTTAGCCCAGTTAACAGTAAAGGCCCAGCGCTGAGGCACACAACACTCAGAAGTCTTTCTGTTTCTCTCCTGAGTGGAAAGAGAGGTCGTCAACAAGTTTCTTATCTGGGGTACATTCCAGTAGATTCTGTCATGTTCTGAAACTTGAAGTGTGTTAATCGAGTCCCAAGCTCCCTAATGTCAGGTACTGGACTGTGATCTTGGTGGCTTTGGGGGACTGGATGTCGGGAATGAAGGAGCTGGCTGGCGGCCTCCATCCTCTCCTCACAGTTGGACACACTGCCGTTCCTGAGAAAATCATCGTCAGGTCCACTTCATGCCTGTGATCCGGTCAGGTCTGGAGGCACACTGTATGCACATTTGTCTCTGTGTCAGGGTCCTCCGTTTATGGGAACTCTTCATACTTTCTGAGCGGGGCCTTCACTTAGGTCTCATCAGGGTCACCAGTCCCACTTCCACTCACTTGAGTCACAAATGGTCCCCTTAGACTCTCCTCTCACGCTGATACTGACTGCTTGGGTGTCAAGATCCCAAATGGGAACAACCCAAAAAAGGAAAATGGCTGTTTGGTGTGGAGGACATAGAACGGCAAGGGTAGCATTTCACATGGGGGAAATGCTTGTCCCACAAACAGGAACTTCTCTAGGGCAGAGGATCCAAGATGCAGTCATTGCTAGTCAAATGGTGTGGAAATCTCTATAGACTTTTCTGGTTGCCTGAAACCGGAACCACTTGCCCTTCCAATACAACAAGTTTTGTGAGGGTCAAGTCTAAAATATGGAGAATGCTATGACAAGAAAAGGGGTTCATTTACATTGTGTTTAGGAGATGCAAATGGAAGAGGCAGGCAGATAGGATAAGTTGGGTCAAGTGTGTTTCTCTTTTCTCTGATGAAAGTTCGGAAAATGGTAACTGCTTGAGTGCCACCATCATAAAGGCGAAATGTATGAAGAGTTGCTAAGAAAAATCAGATGTGAATATATAGATCATTGCGTACAATGTCATACATTACTAAGTATCATCCATTAAAGGACATCCCCTCGTTCTCTCAAAAGACATCCAAAGGATCAATATTGCAAAGTACATATTGAAATATAAAAGGTAGTTCTACTGGTTTTCTAGTGATACCTGTTAATATTTTTAACAACTTGGATGAAAAGAACTTATCAATTTCCATGTGACACCTGGATGTGAGGAAGAGATAATACCAGTGATGCAATCAAGATGAAAACTTTCTTTAGGCTGGACTGTGGAAGAGATGTGGTAGATACACTATAACAGGTCTCAGTAGTTCTAAATGACTAGTAACATATAGGGTGATGCATGGCAAAGATATAGGCTTGATAGCTATGTATGAAATAGTGATTGGATTTTTACCATGACTGAATTTTAGTTACCAGTGTATATAGCTATAAAAATTGGTCCTAGAAGATCGTAAAACCAGTCTGTTTGACAGAATAGTAAAAATAAAAATGGTTCTGCTTAATCTGTGCTTTAAAAGTAAAGTTCCAGGAGGTTATTTTTAGTGGCTGTCTTAGTTAGGGTTTCTACTGCTGTGAAAAGACTCCATGACCATGGCAACTCTTGCAAGGGAAAACATTTAATTGGGGCTGGCTTACAGTTCAGAGGTTCAGTCCATTATCATCATGGCGGGGGGGGGGGGGGGGGGCTGGGGAGATGGCTCAGTGGTTAAGAACACTGACTGCTCCTCCAAAGGACCTGGGTTCAATTCCCAGCACCCACATGACAACTCACAACTGTCTGTAATCCCAGCTCCAGGGGACCCTACACCCAGTACACATAATATCATCATGGTGAATGGCATGCAGGTAGACATGGTGCTGGAGAAGGAGCTGAGAGTCTTGTATCTTGATTTTCTTTCAAACTACCACAGTAGTAAAACTCAGACTTTCAGAAAAAATTTTGAGAACTTATAATTCTATACTTTATGTTGTTTCAAGAAGCTAAGGTCAGTAAGTGGCACTAGTTGGCCTACAAGGACATGCATGGCCTGTGAAGGACTGAAATCCTCTAAAGCACATAGTAGACTCCCGCTTGCCAAGCACATAGAATCGTTGACTTTCTCTTAGCAAGGAATTGGAACCAAAAACTTTCTGAGGCTCCTCTTCTGATCAGCGGCACTCTTATTCCCCAAATGGCCTGCCACAGAGCATCTTATGCTGTCCCCTGGCCTTAATGTAGGGCCAACACTGGTTCTAGAAACTGTCCCTGCTAGCCAGCTGGGCATCTCTTTATCCTATGGTGCACACTTGCTGCTGTCTCCTATCTGCTTCACCAACAAATTCAGTTTGTTTTATTTGCAAATAGAGTAATTTATAAATAATGTCATATTTATTTTTTAATAACCAACCAAACCAATTTCACAGATTCTTAGGAAAATTAAATGATAGATAAGTAGATAATCAAGAAAGATTTTACATAAGCACAGGCGATTCAAGACCTCCTCTTCTAGGTATGGTGGCTCATGCCTCCAATTGCGAAAAAGAGGAGCCAGGAGGGTCAGTGAAAGTTCAGAGCCAGTCTGGTCCATGTAGTAAGATCCAGGCCAGACAGGGCAAAATTCTGTCTCAGACCTCCAAAAATAAGTAAATATATAAATCTAAATAAAACAAAGACTTCCTCTTCCTACACAAAGTGCTGTTCATCCAATGAAGACAAGATATGATGGGCCAAGGTATGTCTAGGCTGGTATTCAGTGATAGTATCAATTAAACATGTAGCCAAATTGAGATAAATGGTTTGTGAATAAAGACCGTACCAATGTGATCCATCTAATGTGCATAATATTATCTTAATATTAAAAATAACTTTGATGTTATTGTAGAGAAAAAGGCAGAGTTGTAGAAATGTCTCTCCTTGAACATGTAAAGGAATATGATGTGGTATGTCCAAACAGACAAAACAAATGGAGAATTGTTAATAAATAGGAAGGTAGTATTGGGGTTGTTGCTTGAAAATAAAAACTAAAATATAATGAGTTCTTCCCTCACAGAAGAAAACAGGTATCTGATCTCCTTGACCTTGACTAAAGTGACTAAAGTTGGATGTTTGCACAGAGAAATGCTCTAAGGCCATTAGAACATCCTCGCCCATGAAATAGCCAAAGGTGTCACAGTAAAGGAAACCACCACCAACAAAACACAAACAGAAGCAAAAGCAAACTCAACTGCTGTTGCTCTTTCCAGAAGGCATCTGTAGTAGGGAGAAGGCCTTTGCTATGTCTTGGATGAGCAAGTAACTTTGTGCCGTTAGGATGTAAGACTGAGTGAACGTGCTGTAAGCGGTAAAATAAAACATTCATTCCAAAGCACCTCATTCACATACTGCTGTGGCTACAGCTGTGGGATACTCCACCAAATACTTCAGATGGCTATACCCATGGACGGGAAGTAAGAATAAGAAGAGCTGTGAAAACTGGTCGGTTAGTATTCTAGACACAATGAAAAGTCAGCAGCAGGAATGTCGCAAGGCAAGGAGCCACAGGAGTGAAAGGATCCCAAGAGGTGACACTTCAGGACTGCTCTCCCCAGGCACCTCCTCCATCCTAGATCCTCCTCTGTGGGCAAGTGCAGGATCTACCTATGTGGGAACAAAGCAGCACTTTAAGAAGTGCTTTCTGTGGGCTAGCACCTCATCAGATACCTATTTTATACTTGTGGAAAGTGGGGCTCAGTGAAGTAACAGGTAGACAAGATCACAGGCAGAGAGGCATCAGAGGCAGAATGCTCTAGCATACCGCCGTATTTGTATTGCTTGCTCCTCGCAAAGCTGTATTCGCCCTCCCCCGTGTGCGTATGTGCATGTGAGTTCACGATTTAATACGCGGTTACTACAGTCAGCTAATCTTTGAATTAATTTGGTCTTTCCTCAAGCCCTTTTCTCCAGTTTCATACACCTTAAAGGCGAGTGGTGCTATTCGGGGCCTCTATTTGACTTTCACTTTGACGACTTGTTCTCTTTGGGAAAAGTAAAAGATCTACTTAAGCCAGCGGATCAATCACCTTTAGAAATAACATTTTGTTCTGCGTGTTGCCCGTGGCCAAATTATTCTACCGTGAGTTCAAAAGAACTAGCCACTAATCTGTGGAAATTTTGTTGAATTGTGTAGCACCCGTGACGATATTAACTCAACACGTACTGAGTGCTCAGAAACACTGCAGGGACCACGGAGCATGCTTTCTGGGTTGTCTTATTACTATTTCACATCTGCAGGAGGTCGTTGATGATTACCGTTTGGGAAGGAGGAAAGGGAGGCATCAGAACATGGACAGTGGGCTTCCCGAGTCATACATCTGGCTAAGCAATGGGGTTGATTGGAGTTTGATTGTCTCGGGACATGTCCTCAGCCTTTAACCGATATCAAACTGTTTCTGTTGTGTTTTATAAGCAGCTACATTTTTCACGTGAGAAGTCCAAATTTCAGCCAATTTAAGTCCTAGTTGGTAAGTGATAGAGAGAGGAACAACAACAACAACAAAAAAGAGCTTCTAGAAGGCACAGGGATGTGGTGTAAAGAACAGGGACCATCTTGTCAGAACTGCATAGAAGCTTGGCTCTGAACTGTGACATTACACAACAGTCTCTGAGAAACAGCATGTGTGTGGGAGCGCATTTTCAGGTTCCTTGTGGCTTTACCCAGCAGGTCCGCATAGAGAGGATGATTAGGACCACGGGCCTGAGTGCAGGTGTCTGAGATGGTCTACACTTGGCTGGGCTGGGGGGGATGTCTTTTGCTCCACCCCTTGGCGTCTCTATAAATACCCTGGGGCAGAGCCTGTCAGGGCTCATTGGAATAGGTTCCAGGCCCTCTTGAGGCTGTCCTTTATTTTCTGTCTGTTTATCTCCACAATCTAAATCCTTCTATCTAATATTTCCTGCTGCTCTCACTCAAGAAAACTCTGGGGAACTTGGGGATGGTGGGCAAACGCCCCACACGTGTGTGTATCTCATTGTAGCTCCTAATTCCGGGTTCTGTGTCCTGGATTTAGAGAATACAGTAAGGGCTGAGGTCCACCCCCAGGCATCTGAAATTCAGAACTCTAGTCAGAATCAAAGAAATGAAGGAATGGTGGTGTTTAGAGAGAAAACAAATGGACTCATCTGATGTCCTGCCACTACCCAGTGGTAGGTCTGGTTTCTCGGCTCCTGGAATGTCCGTTGTTGCCATTGCCAACCCTGACTTGGCGTGCAGTAACCAGTCACCTCTCCTTTGCCTGAAGCTCTTCCCAAACCACCCGTCCGCAATGAGTATCCATTGCGTTGCTTAAGTCTCTCCAGTTGTCACAACCACTCCCCCAGGGATGTGCTAATGGTATTATCCAGAGTAGAGAGATGGAAACAGACTTGAGGGAATCAAAGCCCGAAATCACATGGGTAAACCAGGGACAAACCCCAGCTTTTGCAAGGAACCATGTATAATGGATAGGGCATTCTTATCTTCCCGTCCACTTCCCTATATCTTCCTTTGTATCACCTCTGGTTATTTTCTCTCTCCCGTTTCTAAACTCCATCTCTTAGTGGACTTTACTGGTGTTGTACGATACACATCTTTAGGGAAAAAAAAAATCGAGTGGCCCTGTCTGGAGGAATAGTCATCAAAATTAAATGCTACTCGAGGTTAATTAGCATAAAGGAAATGTATCATGCTAGGCTGTGGTCAGAAAGCACTGGTAAGCCAGGGAGAGCATTTGAACAAAGGAATGCCAGCTAGAGCAGCAGTCCTTTCACTAGGACCTCCAGTGCCTCAGCGGACCTCATGCCCTGGGGAAAGCTGAGAAGTGACTAACAAAGGCCTCTCTCTCACCAAGGTTCATTAGGCTCATTGGTCAAGGAAGCAGAAATACCGCTTCTCTTCCTCTTTGCTCAGGAAGGCGCATATTTCAGAATATTACGGTGGTGTTTATAAGTCCCATCCTTCCTTTCCTTTCTCCCTGCGTCTTCTCCCCTCCTTCCGCCACCACTGTTCCCTTCTCTTCCTCCCATCCCCACACTAGTGACCGAGCTCAGGGCTTTCCTCACGCCCAACAAGCTTTCTGCCAGTGAGCTTTATCTCCAGAACCTTTTGTGACTTTTATTTGGAGACAAGGTCTCATTGAGTTTCCCAGTTTAGCCTCGAATTCATTTTGTACCCCAGGCAGGCCTTGAGCTAGATCTGCCTCAGCCTCCCAAGTAGTGAGATAACATCATTTTGGTAATAAGATGTTCCTAGCTAAAAAAAAAAAAAGTCATCTGTCTTAGGGTTTCTATTGTTATGAAGAGACACCATGACCACAGCAACTTTTATAAAGGAAAGCATTTAAATGGGGCTGGCTTACTGTTCAGGGGTTTACTCCATTATCTTCATGGCCGGAGGCAGGGCAGCACACAGGCAGACATGGTGCCGGAGAGGTTACTGAGAGTCCTACATCTCAGCAGGCAGCAGGAAGGGAATGGGTCTATGGGCCTATGAGAGTCATTTTCATCCAAACCACCACAGCATCTTCACTTATCTTGGCAGTTCTTTAGTAGGGATGTGATTTCACCTCTACTTTCATGGCTGTCAGCTCCTTCCCATGATGATATCAGGGAGCAGCTACAGATGTATCAGGCCACCAAACTTCCTACTTCTCATGGAAATACTATTTATTTATTTTTCATTTTGGAGACAGGGCCTCAGTATGTAGCCCTGGTTGGCATGGAAGTTGCTATGTCATTCAGAGTATCCTAAGACTCACTAAGTACTAGGAGGCATAACCACCAAGGCATGCACCACCAAGGCATGCACCATCAAGGCATGCATCACCAAGGCATGCACCCCCAAGGCATGCACCCCCAAGGCATGCACCTCCAAGGCATGCACCACCAAGGCATGCACCACCAAGTCCAGACTTTTCATTTATTGGAGCTTTAAATTTGAGGTCCATTTTTCCCTTTCTCAAATATTCCCATTAAAATCATCTAAGTTCCTTCCATTTGCTTGGAACACGGTGTCTTATAAACAAATCCACTCCACTTCTCTTTCTTTTATACCTTTTATTGCCAAGCATTAAATACAGTGATGTCAGTGAAGTACGGTACTCAAGCATACAGTTCAGTGGCTGCTGTTAGTCACTCCTGCTCCTTCTTGAACTGTAGCAGACTCATAAACTCCTTTTTCCAGTACTTGATTTACTTACTGTGTTGTCTGGAATCTATCCACATTGGTATAAATATGAGAGGTTACTTTTTAAAAGCTGTTTTGTAGTATACCATCGGATGACAGCACAAAATTTATTATCTTTCTTCTATTGACAGACTTTCCTTGGCTTTCATAAATATAGCTAGTCTGAATATTCTTGTTTAAGAAGCTTTCCTCTTTCCTTCCTTTCTTTTCTTCTTTTGAGACAGAGTCTCGATATGTAGCCTGGCTGGCCTGGAATTCACTATGTAGACCAGGCTGGCCTCAAACTCACAGAGATATTCCTGCTTCTGCCTCCCAAGTGCTGCGATTAAAGGCGTGCGCCAACACCACCCAGCTCAAGAAGCTTTATAAAGATGAATAGACATTTATCTTTCTTGTATAAAACTCCAGGAGTTGAGCAGAGTACTTATGCCTGTAGCAACACTGCCTTTAAAAACATTTACACTAATTCACATTTCTAGCGACTTCCAGCTGAATGCTGGTTAACTCTACCAGTTGTGCCCAATCTTCACTGCCTGAAGTATTCAGTGCTTTTCATTTTAACTGATCTATGACCTATCACGGCATCAGTGTAACTCCAGCATGGTATGTGAGACCTCTGATTTATTTCTCTCCTGGATGGTCTCCGCTGTACTAGCCTGTGACACATCATTGTGGCCTTCATTCCTATTTCTTTAACGAAGTCCCAGGCTTCCTCTTGAAGGCTGTAGATCATTTTCAGGCTTCCTCAAGTTGTCTATTCAAGTATTTCCCCCATTTTTCAGTTTTATTTCTTTTTTTATTGATTTACAGTTATTTTGTGAATTCCAAATACAAATCCCTTTTTCTATATAGGATATAAATGAACAGGTCTTATAAATGGCTAATCCATCTTCTTCAGAGACCCTTTGATGAACAGCTGCCCTTAGGTTCAATGCAAATACATACATATTTTTGTTTTAAGAAATATTAGTCTACCTGAAGTTCTCTTATGTCTTCTTTCAAGGGATTTGTTTTCACATTTAAATAAAGTGGATTTTTGCTTATGACACATAAATGAAGGGGAACTCCACGTTCCCCAGCATCCTTCCCTTTGCTCCAGCCCTGCTGAGGCAAGTACCTTAAGCCTCTGAATGCAGTGGCTTCTCCTCTGGCAGGACAGTGATGGTGTTTCAGGCCCTTTCTCCACTCTGTTCTGTCATTTACCATCTTTTTCTCCATGTGATGCATACTGCATTTCCCTAATTACTGCGGCTTTGTAGAGAGTTTCCAGTTCTGGTGATGTAAGTCCTCCATGCTTCTGCTTTGCCCTGAGTTATTTTCTTGACTACCCTACATTCTTGGTATTTCCCTAGAAAATTCAGAATCATTTAATCAGTGATCACAAAAGCACTTAGTGAGCCTTTAAGTGGGAACGTAGTGTCATTTCCCACATTCTTGTCTCTTCCCATTTATTTAGATCTTATTTGCTCAGCAGGAACATGGAGTTCTCTGGTCAAAGGCTTAGCACATCTTTCTTAGATACAGCACAATGCAATTGAATTTTTTCTTGATATTATTTATATTCAACTTTCAAATTTCTACAAATATATACTAATACATATGGGTTTTCTAAATTTACCTACCATCCTATAACTTTAATGGATTCACTTATTAATATTTACAATCACTCAGGAGGCAGAGGCAGGCGGATCTCTATGAGTTCGAGGCCAGTTTGGTCTACAGAACAGATTCCAGGACAGCCAGGGCTACACAGAGCAACCCCGTCTCAAAAACCAACCAACCGAATAAACAAATACAGTTTCAATCTATCTGCACTTAAACAAATTACTTGTATGTAACTATATACACCTGTCTTTTTCTTTGCCTCTTGTACTGACCTTTTCATTCTTGTCCCTGAATGTTAACACGGAAAAGCACATTGGCTTTCAAATCACTGCATTCCTCAGACAAATACCATTGGGTAATAATGTTACCTTTTCATTATGCCACTACATTATATATATATATATATATATATAATATTTTATAATTATTTGCTGTATAGTGACATAGATCATAGCCTATAACTTTCCTTTCAACGTGCTTATTCAACTGTCTAGTAATTCTGGCCTTGTTATGACAAGCTAGAAACATTCTTTTCTTAAAAACTTTCTTTTCATTTATTCTTTATGTCTTTCACATCATGCATCTCCATCCCATTCATTTACCCGTTCCTTATATCCACTCTCTGCCCTTGCAACACCCCCCAAATAAAATAAAATAAAATTTAAGAGAAAAGAAGGAGGAGAAGGAGGAGGGAGGAGAGGAGGAGGAGAAGGAAGAGGAGGGGAAGGGGAAGAAGAAGAGGAGGAGGATGAAAAGGAAGAAGAGGAAGAGGAAGAAGAGGAAGAAGAAGGAGGAGGAGGAGGAGAAGGAGGAGGAGGAGGAGGA
>CABHPP010137372.1:0-17500 GCA_902168425.1 Peromyscus attwateri
CCCCCCCCCCCCCCCCCCCCCGGTCATCAACCGCTTCTCCTAGCCAGGGAAGAAATTGTAACAACAGCTTGGAATGTACCAAGTCTACCTCCAGGTACACTAGTAGTTGATGTTAACCCTCCTGTCTCAAGAACAAATCATTTCTAGCCCTACTTTGACAGCAAACAAGAGGAAGGGCTGCTTGGTGTTGCCGGGGCTATTGGGGAAAGCTTCATGACAATAGACACGTGAACTGGACCTGGAAGGAGAGATGGACAACTCATAGAGCCGGAGGCAGGGGTGATAGGACACAGGCTGTGTGTGGTGAGGACGTACATAGAAGGGCAACAGTACAAGGAGATGTTCACAGAGGATCCACCGGATGGATGAGATGGGGCCAGATCAGGAAGGAAGGCTGGCTGCTGGGTAGAGGTGACTGGCAGTGAGTGCTAGTGTTCTCAAGTGTTGGGCTACTACTCTATGGCTGGAAGCTGGCCTCTTCTGCTGGGACTAGATCCTGGAAAGTTCATTTTCTGCAGAGGCAGGTGGGAAGCATTAGGAAGCCCACAGAACTCAAGGCTGGGCCTTTCCCAGTTCCTCGGCCGGCTCATGTGGGCTTTGTGATTTGACTGAACTCTCATCCGTCTTGACAGAGCCTTGTATGCAGGAGGGGAGGTCTGTTCTCCAAGCTCTTTACCTCTTGATCCCCACAATGAAGGCTGGCGTTCTCACGGCTTCCTCGTGGCAATGAACCTATGGCTAAAGCATTCCTTCTGATTCAGAAGAATTACTCTGCCTCTCTTTGCACCCTTATTTTACTTTACCCCCAGCATATTTTGTGGGGTTTTCTAAGACGGCAGAATGCCACAATAGGGAACAGACTTCATCTGATTTTAATAAAATCATCTTTAGAAAAAGCCTTAGCTACATAATTTCTGAAGGTATTCTGCATTATAAGATGAAATCGTTCTATATACATTACATCACATTGGCCTCGTTTTTTTTTTTTTTTTTAAACTAGCTCAGCTCCAAGTCTTCCATTAGCTAAGTACAAGCACTTAGCATGATGTGGATAAGCTGATCTCCACAGGGCAATTTTGGGGAACAGCAGTGGAGACTGAGGCTTTGGGGCTCTGTAATGTGGGAGATATCCCATCTCACTGCCCCCTCCCCAGCCATGAGCTGCTTGCTTCGCAGACTTTCCACTCAGTACCCCACACACATCATAGGAAACACTCATCATCTGGTTCACTTGGTTTTTGCAGGGAGATGGAAGGTCTCGGAGCAGTTATAATTACATCCATTATTTATGAGGAGACACTTTTTGTAAAAGTTCCCTATGCAAATTGTAGCCAGCACACTCTCATTTAGCAACAATGACCATGTTAACTGCTCTCTTTGCCATTGTCAAAAGTGTAAAGCCTGTGATAACTACACTTCCATGTTTACATGAGCCCATCCTGCCATAAACCATGTGAGTTCTTTTCCAGCGACTTTTAGTGGTGGTGGTTGCTACTTGGAAGTTGGTCATGGCTGTTTCTCTCTTGGTTACGTCATGCTTTGTTTTGAGACAGTCTCCCTATACAGTCCATAGCGGTCTGGAACTCCCTGTCCTCCAGGCTCAGCCACCCACCTGCTGGAATTACCGGTAGGAACCACTACACTTCTTCATACTTCAGCTGGCCCAAGTCCACGTGCCGGAAGTTGCAAAAAATTTCTTGATCTCCATCTGAGGACCTCCACATCTTTGCAGAGGACCCATTTGGTATCCTTGACATCCCTATAACGGCAATGACATTTGCACACACACCCCCTCTAGAACAGCCCATTCTCAGGCTTACCCCTTTGGAGCTCTTTATCAGCCTGTCTGTCAAACCTGTACTACTTCTTAGTTCTTTCTCTTCACAGAGCAGCAGCTGTTCCCTGCCCCATGTTAGAGGACAGCATGCTCATTCATGGCCTTGTGACCACAGGAGAAGAATTTCCTAACGCACACTCTCATCCACCGTATTCTTTTTCTCACTCTGCCTCTGAGAGTCTCCGAATGGTCCCCTGGGAAAGAGCAGTAGGTGTAGGCTCATTTCTGTTCTTCCTCTGTCTTGGAGGGAGCCCATGTTTTCCTGGGTTCCCCTGTGCCCCATGTTTTTCCTGTTCATGAATCTGCCATACCCAAGTCTGCCCAGCTGGGTGCCTTCTAGTATTGTCTTTCCAGTTCTAGAGTTAACCTCTGATTTAGTGTTGATCATTTCAAAAGTGACATATGAGTTTCCATAAGGACTTCATTTTTTCTTATTTTCTGAACACTAGTGGAAAAGAGGGTCATTGTTTAAATGGGATGTCCCTAATACACACCAGAACCTGATTGTTTACGGTTCCCATAGCAACCCGTCTCTCTTTTGTTTAGGCTCTTGTCAGTGCTTGCCCTCCTAACTGTTCACATGCCACTGTCTGCAGTGACATGATGCACCTATGTCGCTGTGCGGAGCCCTGGCAGCACCCCATATGCTAACTAACTGTACTTGACATGCAAAAACCAAGCCTGAGAAACTTGTCCAACATGCCCAGCTGGTTGCAGGCAGATCCCCAGCTCCACAGCCAGCTACCTGGAGTATCGTTGTGGGGGAACCCTGAGGAATTTCTTCCCACAGAACCTTTTCTGACTTCTCCAAGCAGATACTTGTGTGTGCTCCCTACAGGTCCTACTTCAGTACTTTGCTGCTTGGAGTGTTCAGAGTGTCTCCTCTAAAGGTGGCAAAGTATGCAATGAGACTTTGCCAATAAGCCCAGGACTCTGTCCACAGTCTGGAAGGAGCATAGGAAGCCTTGAGTACATTTCACTTTAAAGATCAAAAGAGACCAGGAAAGAGATAAAAAGGAGTACACATTGCTAAGTTGAATCAATCCTTCCTTTCCCCATAAGCTTTGGGGAGTTTTCTGTCACATTTAATTTCCCTGCAACGGACAATAATCTAAGCATTCATTATCCACTCATCCACACTTGTTGAGTGCTTTCCATATGGTAGCCAGTGTCTAAGAGAAGGGCTCCCAACTTTATGTGTTTGCAATCAATGGGGAATGAGAGTTAAAACAAAATGCAAGGTAGAAATCTTCCTAAGGAAGAATGCTACAGATGTAGTTACCCAAGAGAAGGAGGCTATCTTGAGCTAATTTAAAGGCTCCAAGTTCTATGCCATTAAACAGCAGAGCTAGCCTTGGAGTGCAGTCTGGAGTTCCTGTGGTAACCTCAGACCCCAGCAGTCTTCCCTTGGTCCAGGTCGCGTGTGTTACCAGATGACCTAAGCCTCTTCTAGCTTTTTCTTCTGCACAATGTGAGAAGTGGGTGCTCTGAGTGGACAGGCAGACCAGCCATGTCTCAATTACAGCCTCTGTCTCATGGCCACAGTCAGGGCTGGCTAGCACCCAGGTAAGAACTTGGGAACTACCCGGGTTCTGCCAACGACAGTACCCTCTGTAGACACTGACATGAACTTCGGTTCCTTTAAGGTGGTGTTGACGGCTTAGGAGGCCTTTTAAAAAAGACCCTACTTCAAACCTCAGCTTTTAAAGTGTTGTGTAACTTACGTGTCTCTTGATTGTGTTTCTGTATGTTCAGCCCTCAGTGAAAGAGAACAAATTGTCATTTGCCTCACCTCAACCCTCTCTCTGTGGACTTGCTGGCTTGGTGCTCTCTGTGAAATGCCTCTTTCTAGACTTAGGAGACCCAATTCTTCAAACTTTTTCCCAAGGGAGTTTAAAATTCATAGTCATTAGTGACCCCAAGTGACTTAAGGACATGTTCTGCTGGGGGACTGTAGTAGAAAGGACACTCGTGAGAAAGGAACTGTGTTGACGGTCAGGTGGGGCGTGTGAAGTCCCAGAGGAGCCAAATTCCTAGGTGGAGAAGTGTTTTCCTTCCCAGTGAACTTCCACCTCCATCCAACAAAGGACGGGTCCTCTGAAGCAGGGACCATAGCCCAGGAGCTCTCCCCTGCACTTCCAAGCCAGACTAAGAAAGTCACCATGAAAACCACTTACCATCAATGGAGAGGCAGCCTTGGTCAGATTCTGAGCACCAGGGTCTCCAAAACAGGGAAACTCACTTGACTTCTCTCAAATCCTGAGCGTGAAGACAGTCCCTTTTAGTTTGCTCAGGGAATTTGGACTGAGTGTCTGATCTCCTAGGATCTTCTTGCAGCTGAATTCCCTGTGGGGGCCTTGTCACTAATCCACAGTGAGGTAGCTGGAGCCAACAAGATTGGGCTTCCTGGGAAACCACGAGCCGCAGTGCCTTGGAGTGTCAGGTATGGAACGGGGTGATGTGGAGGGAGGACTTGTCCATGTCCGCTTCTGGTGACTCTGACCCTAGGTGCAGCCATCTCCTCTCCATATGGAGTCTGAACATCCATCCAGAGTTCAGCCGAGTAATGAGCACTTCCCTGCCGCTGTCCTTTGTCCATTGTAAGAGTATGGGTGCCGTTGTGAAACTTCCCTGAAGTGCCCCATTCCTAAGTAGTCCAATTAAGGCGCAGTTGGAAATGTGGACTTGAGCTGTAATCCAGGAACCAAGTGACAGATGAGAGCAGAAACTTGTTCCTCTTTGGATATGAGAATGTCGGAGAAGAGACGTGTATGTTGTCTTCAAAGCTACTTAGCTCGTCCTGGTGAGTTGCATGGAGGGTTAAGAGCCGGGAATGTGTTATTAGCCAGTCTGGGTGTTTAGAGGCCCCAGATCTCAAAGTTCCCTGTTTGTGATGTCTTAATTTGAGCCTTTGACAGTATCAGGATCTGCTATCAGCCCAGCTGGCCAGACTGGTTTTTCTAGTAGCCCTAAAACAATGAGGTCCCCTTCTGACTCACTTTCTCTTAGTCTTTCAAGGAGATGGACTAGAAATAAAGCTTTGACAAGTCAAGCTACTGGTGTGCTCGCATCCCCACACTGGGTGACTTCCACTAAAATACCTCCCAAGGAGACCAGCCTTGCAAGTGATTAGCCTGTCCCTGGACTAACACTATTTCCCACCCATCCCTCACAGCTGCTGTGACAACTGCAGGAATGTGACAGCAAGATGGCATCCTGGGGGTTTTTGTCTTTGATGCTGTTTGGCCACTGGGTTAGGGACAGGGTGGAGAGTAGTTGTGCAAAAGGACGCCTCATCCTCGACTCTGCCACAAGGGCCAAGTGTACTGTCACCTACCTGGAGATGTAGGGAGAAGATCCATGATGCTGGGTTACCTTCAATTTGTCTCAAAGGATGTCTTTTCTAGGATAAAGGCCTCACGTGTCAGGGGTTACCAACATGTCAGTCTCAAGCTGCCAGTCACCCAAAAGCCACACTCTCCCAACTGGTTATCATGATTTCTACCTGCCCCCATACCTCCCATACCAATTATCCACTTTGTACAACCAATAGCCATCTACCCTCAAATCTCAAATGACTGATGTCTCATCTCCTATCAGCACCATTGAAGTTCTCTGCTAAATGTGCAAATCACCGGAAGTTTGTGCACATCTCTGGACAAGAAACAAGCGCTGTAGTCAAGCCAGGTCACTGGAAACAGTTTACAAATGGGACTATTTCCAAAGTGACATTCAGGATACAGAATAACCCCAGAGAAAGGGCCAGGTTAGGTGATTACTGTATGCCCCAGGAGTGGGGTAGGTACAGCCTTTGCTGTGCATTTGGATACAAATTGATGCCAGTTAGCAGGACTGTGCTGTAGGCAGGCTAGATATGAACCCACAGGGTTGTGCTGCACCCGAACTGTCTTCCCTTGAAAATGATCACATGAGATTTCATAGAAAAGCAACACGGTTCCTCATTAAGAAGTCTTAGGAATCTATAGTATGAGAAATCTAAGAATGAGAAATGGAGAAACCTATGTGAGGACCCACTGTATACACCCAAAGCATCAGGTCTGAAGTTACTCTCTGCAGTGAGGACCATGGAGCCAAAGGTAGCAAGAGAGCTCTGCCTCCTGTGATTTGACACTCCCAGGATCAACCAGCTGGTCCGGAACTGGAAATGTTGGCTTTAACATTAGTCCTGTGAGTAACAGGTGCCCAGAAGAGATTAAATATGCAAGGGCTTGATTAGGAAGAGTGACATGGGGGAGGGGCTGGAAAGGCTGGATAGCTGTCGGACTGCGTCCCAAAGCCAACACCAGTGAAGGAGAGATAGGAAAGGTTGGTGGAAGTGTGCTTGGGACAAAGGGCTGTCATATCTATCTGTGACAGGTCATAGCTCCCTATTTTAGACAAAATCAATAGACTTGAAATCCAAGGAAGTTGACAAAGGAAGTGTGGAACTAAGCGTACTTTTAAGGCTAGAGAAGGATGTGAGAAGATGGGAGGTTGGTTCTGAGTCTGGTGGACCATCCATCAGCTCTCAAGCCCCCATGTCTTCTTCTGTAAGAAGACTTTCCAGGTGTACAAATTATAAAATCAAATGATGCTCTGAGCCATGAGGTTGCTAGTGACTGACGATGTTTCGATAGGGAGGAACACCACACTGGCGTAGTGTTTAGACCACAAAGAAGCCCATTGAGTCCTGATGGCCATGGGTTGTGCAGGACTCTAAGGAGCTATGGGGCTGCCTGAGGATCAGAGGATCCTCGCTGCATTTGAGAATGACTCATTTTTCTCCTCACCATTCCTAGCAAATGGAGAAATGACTTCACGATATGAATGCACAGATGAACAAAATATATCTAGGGAAGGGAAAGAGAAAAGAGGATTTGGATACAGAATGATATGAATTATTGGAGTTGGTTGTAGGCAGGGTATATGAACCCCATAGGGCTGCACTACACCTTTACTCTTGAACTCTGTTCTGGTTGGTTGATGCTACGCTATAACCATTGTTATAACCTGCAGACCTGGGCTACCAAATTGCCTGGAATATTTGGAGCTGGTTTTTCAAATGGAAATCAATTTTTTTCTGATGGCCACCCCTGCCCCTGTTATTACATCCTCCAATCATATGAACAATTCTTGTAAATAGAAGTGGACAGGGGGTGCTGTCAAAAGCAATTGGTCAAGCTAGGCATGTTTACTTGAGTAGCTGAGACAAGAGGATTACTATGAGTTTGAATCCAGAACAGATTGTATTGTGAGTTCCAGGTCAGCCTATGCTATACAACTAGTACTTCTTCCTCTCTCCCCCTTGCCCCCATGCTCAAAAGAAGGAGGAGGAGGAGGAGGAGGAGGAAGAAGAAGAAGAAAAGAAAAGAAAGCAAAAAGAAAAAGAAAAAAATCTGCTTATTGTTGTATGAACTTGTTGGAGACTTATTTACCAAATGGACAGTATATTTATTCAGAATTGCTGCTGATTTTTGTTCAGTCCATCACCGGAAAGAATTCATGCTATTGTTTTCTCACAGCTAAAGGTGGTGCATTCCTTACTGTCCTTGTTCTCTGACCACAAGGAAGTGTTTATTCCTTCCTTAAGTTTGGAGGGAACACTGAACTAAGGCTGAAGGAAAAGCGACCTGACACGTCGTAAGTGCTGACCTCACACAATGCTTGAGGCAAAGGACACTCTGGAGGGAAACGAGAGAGCTCCAGGGTTTCACACCAGGTGCATAAGACACAGAAATGAGTGGATCCCATGCAGAGGCAGGAAGAAACAAGGAAGCCCAGGAACTCACTAACAGCAAAGTGATGGCTGAGTTCTCCCGGGTGGTGGTACTAAGTTCTCCTGGGTGGTGATACTGAGTTCCCCCCGGGTGGTGGTGCAGAGTTCAGGCCAAGCATATTCTTGTTTTAAAATCTTTTTTTGTTGTTATTGTTATTTTATTTCATGTGTAGAAATAGGTTGCTCTTATGCATGTCTGTGTACTGTGTGCATGTCTGGTGCTCACGGAGGCCAGAATTGGGCATCAGATCCTCAGGACTGGAGTTAGAAATGGTTGTGAGCAGCCATGTGGGTCCTGGGAAATGACTTTGGGTCTTTCAAAGAGTGCTCAAGGGCAGAGCTGACATCTGAAATACGCTCAGGTTCTATTTGGCTCTTACAACTGAAAAGGCATGACGATATTGGTTACAAGTCAGACAGAGATTTAGTTGTCTTTTACATAATGAGCTGACCTCATTTCTGGATTGCCCCTGGGTGGACTGGCAGGTCACAGGCTACAGTTCCGTGAGGGTGCTAGGGCAAGAAACTGGAAGTCCTGTGCTCACAGAATCTTAAGAAGAGCAATAAGCTGTCTCACAAGTGTCAGAACTGCCCTTCCAGGTGGGAGTTCAATTCCCAGCTCCTGCTTGCCAGCTCACAGACCATATGTAGCTCCAGTTCCAGAGGAATTTGATGCCCTCTTCTGGTCTCCTCAAAAACTGCACACACATTGTGCATAGACATACAGGCAGGCAAAACATCCGTACACAAAAATAAAATAAATCTTAAAAAAAAATCATCTTACAGCATAGGAGTGCCTGATTTCTAACAAAGAGTGTAAGCTTTTGCACAGCAATAACCACCCACCCCCTCCTGGGGCACACACTGTTACTATCATCCGGCTTTGCGTGTTTCCTTGGGGTTATTCTGTATCCTGAACGCCACTTTGGAAACGGCCCCCTTTGTTTTCCGTGACTGGCTTGATTATGGCACTTGTTTCTTGCCCAGAGACGTGCACAAACTTCTCCAACTTCTGCTGACTTGCACTCTTAGAAAACTTAAGAATACAGGAAACAATATAAAGTCACAGCAAGATCTGGGGACCCCATTAGCAGGGAAAGGGGCTCAAAGGCGGTCAGGGGCAATGCTGAGAACTGACCTGGCACAATTTCTCCATATTTCAGTTATTAAAGGGGTTGCAAGGCCCAGAGCTAAAGGGATGGAAATAGAGGTGGCCCAGTCACACTGCAAAGACATACTTCCAATGCCTAGCATTTTAAATGAAATAAATCTAAGGCATGCAGTGTAATATTTTGATATACACAGACAGTTGGGCACATTATTGCAGTCAATCGGTTAACATAATGTTAATTGATTAACATACTCATCATCGTATTTTGGATAAGTGATTATGTGTTAAGTACCTAAAATACACTCTCAGCACATTGCCAGCATACAACACTACAATCTGTATGCCCCCCACTGGATCTCTAGAGTTACCCATGCTACATAACTTAGTAGCTTTGACCTTCATCTCTCCAGCTGCCTCCCGTATTTCTGTGTATCCAAGCCCTGGCCTCAGTCTCCCAGCATCTGTGAAGACATGGCTGACCCAGCTGAAGTCTGTATTTTAGTGGGTGTGCCAGTGTAATACAATAGCCTCTTCCTATGATCCTGATACAGAAAAATTTTCATCATTTATTATGTATCTGCAGAGAACTTTTAAAGACTGACATGGCTATAAACAAAACTTGAGCAAACTCAAGGGGTAAAGGCATTATAATTTACATTATCTTCTGACCTCCATCAGCACCCGCATGCACATGCAGACAGACACACACGAACACACAAATACACATAGATAAAAAAACTTTAAAAAGATGGAGATATGGGTCAGCTGTTATGAGCATATACTGTTCTTGCAAAGGACCAGAGTTCAATTCCTAGCACCTAGGTTGCATGGCTCACAGTCACCTGTCACTCTAGCTCCTGGGAGATCTGACATCTCTGGCCTTTTAGGGCACCCACACTCACTTGAAAATACACATGCACACACACACCACAGACACACACACCTCCCCACAGACACACACACATACATCTCACATAGGCGCGCACACACACACACACACACACACACACACACACACATACCACACAGGCACACACACATACCACATACATACACATGCATACACACACACACACACACACACACACTTAAAATAAATCTTTAAAAATAGCTAATAAAGAAAGCCTAAACTTTAAAACTCTTTAAAAAGTAATAGAACATACAACTAAATTTAAAATTTTGTATAAAAATGTCTGCACAATCTTCATGTGACCATGAGCAAGTCTGGGTTATTAAAAAGAAAAAGCAAAATGAAGGAAGATCAAGAAGCAGAAAGTACCAGGTGGTGGTGGTGGTGGTGGTGATCACGACGGCGGCGGCAGCGCACGCCTTTAATCCCAGGTCTCGGGAGGCAGAGGGAGGCTGATCTCCCTGAATTTGAGGCCAGCCTGGTCTACAGAGTGAGTTCCAGGACAGCCAGGGCTACACAGAGAAACTCTGTCTCAAAAAACCAAATAATAATAATAAAGAAAGGAGAAAAGCAGAAAATAGCAGACATTAAAATGACTAAAAGCATTAAAAGATAATGCAATTTAAAATTCTATGGCAACAAATTTGAAAATGGGAGTAATCGCTGGAAAAGAAAAGTAAAAATATCTACTTTTGCAGATGACATGATTGTAAACCAAGAAAACCCAAAGGACTCATCCAAATCTCTCAGAATTACAGAAATTTTTTAAGGCTGGTGGATCCAAATAATGGATAATAATTTGAAATACACCTTTATTTTTTTCTAGGAATTAAAATAGGGATGAAAAATACCCTTAAAATAGTGACAAACAAAAATTATCCCATGCTAAATACTTAGAAATGTAATGGGAAGACAATACTCAAGCCATGGAAAGATGGGTTGGAGAGAGCGTAGGGAAACGCTGCCATGAGGCACAGAGCTCCCTGTTTGTAGCTGTATTTTACCAGTGATGGCAAAATGGATTTTTTTTTTCTGCCTATTTTTTTCAAGTAATTGTGTAAGTGACCCAAAACTTTTAGAGGAAACTCTAAATTCCAAGAGAAAGGCATATCATTTTGGAAAAATAACTAGAGTCAGAGCAGGCGACTTTCTCAATGGTTACTGGAGGAACCTGGGAAGCCAAGTCACCCACCTTAGTGTCCTGGCTTCCGATTTACTGCACATTCAGTGACATAGTTCAGATGTGGGAGTGAATAACGAAGTAAAGCAGAGCTCTTGCATTCTTGCAATCCAGTATGTACCATGGTGCCATGCGGAGATGGGAAAACCTTCCTAATCTATCTTCCTTCCAAGTCAAAACCTCCAGGAGGGAAGCTAGATACAGTGGACTGTAAATTACAACATCTTAAGACAAAGGAAGTATAAAAGTACCACAGGTCAAAACCCAGCTAGAGAATATGCCACATAATATGCTTAGTTTTTTAGAATATAGTGACTGAGTATAATTTGACAAAAGGAACCTGAGAAGAGTAAGAAACGTGCATGGGCCACTTGAGTAATGGTCAAGAAGCCAGGAAAGCTCTTCAGAGTCCCCAAGAGTGAAAAGACTACAAATCCACTAACGGGGAGGTCAGGCTTTCTGCCTATCAGGTCGGCCACAATGTAAAGAGTCTGGAATGCCGTTTTGTGCTGGGAAAGTCATGAGGAAGGGAGCATGGCCACACAGCGTGGATGAAATGAGAAATGTGACATCCTCTTAGAGACACAGCAGCATCTATAGAGAGTTTAAGATGGACATACTCTCAGCTGGCCTGGTGGCCCAGGGTTATAACACCTGATTCTTGGGGGGCTGGAGGCTGGACTACAAATTCAAGGATTATCTGGACTAGAGAGAAAATTTGAAGCTTTGGGAGACTCTGTCTCAGAAATAAAACTGGGGATAGGGACACAGCTCAGCGGTACAGCAACTTGTCTGGCTTACACAGAGCCAGAGGTTCAATATTAAGTCAACCAACCAACACACAAAACAACAACAAAATACAAAAAAAAAAAACAAACTAAAACCAAACAAACAAAAATATGCTCTTCCAGCCAGTGGTCCTTTCCCAGAAACTCTCCAATGGGACATAAGATCACCAGAATGTAATGTGTTTTTCGTGATTTGTTTTCATGGTTGTTTCTGTGCGAATTGTTGTGTAGAAGTTAGGAAGTATTTCTAGGACGAGGGGCATGGCTAAATAAATTATGGCCACCCCTGAGATGGGGCAACACAGTCACCAAGAAGAATGGGTGGGAGTTGTACTGGCCAGCAAGGAGGATTTCAGAAGGCGTTGTTGACAGAGTCAAGCAGATTACAAGGGGTGATGTATCACATGGCTGGTTTTTATAATATAAACAATGACCAAAAAGCACCTTGTGCGTCTGTGTGTATGTGTCTGCACATAACCATAGAGCCATGGGAACATAGGAAAGATACTAAACAGACAACAGTGAGGGTGGTTTGGGGGTTGACATGTGTGATGGAGAAAGGAAGCGCTGAGACAAAAGCAAATGTTAAAAGAAAAACAAACCAAAGGCACCCGCACGTGACTGCACCCTCACGTGACCGCATCTGCACGTGACTGCACGCATGCACTTAACCTCAGATGTCAGGCACATGCACTTAGGAAAATGCCTGAAATCACTTGGTCCACATGAGACTCTGTCTCACAGATAACTTCCTGACTAACAGGAAAACTTGCAGTTCCCTGTGTAACACTGTTCCTATACATTCTCCACTCTCCAGGAAAGAATTTATTTTTGTTGCTATTAATTTTTTAATTTATTTTTATTTTTGAGATTATAATATAATTATAACATTTTCTCCTTTCCTTTCCCTCCCTCCAAACCCTTCCATATACCTGTTCCTACTCGCCTTCAAATGCATGGCCTCTGTTGTCATTAATTATTGCATGCATATACAGATATGAATATGCATATATATTCCTAAATATAACCTGTTCTTAATCTGGTATTTAAAAAAAAATGTTTGTTTATTGAGACAAGGTCTCTTGTAGGCCAGTCTGGCCTCAAATCACTGTGTACAGAGCAGGCTAGGGTCTTAGGCCTGTGGAATTCCTAGCCTTTAACACTGTCTTTCCTGTGACCCTGAGTCTTATCTCAGAAACAGCATTAGAGAGGCTTCAACGAGCTCACAGAATTGGAATTCCTATGGAGCTTCCGCTTCCCCCCCTTCTTGTCCACACTTCCTTCTCTGAAGTCACCCTCATATCCACCTTTCTAGGCAAAGCAAGTCAAGTGACTTAAGGTAGATTTTCACAGAGCTGTGTAACTTTTCCATCCACATCTAAGAATCCAGAGGGAAAGAGTTACATCCCAGATACCCCGGGAAATGAACAGTTGCTCACTGGGTAATAGGCCTTAGAAATTTAGAGTGCCAAAAGCATTGACTTGAGATGCCTCTAGTGAGCCCCTGTGGTGTGAGCTTCGAGCTCCTGCCTCATCCTTGATGCTTTCTAGCTCTCGTTTGCTCATCCCCCTACCCCACAATCTCCTCGTGCAGCACCAGGAACCGTCAAAGGAGTCTCCAAGGGTGTGGTCGGACTCAGACTCTGGCTCCTTGCTACATCCTCTTCATTTCATTCCGAGTTGACTTTCAGAACTATTCCTCACTTCCTCTGTCAACTTTTGAACTCTCAGTGAGAAAGATGGATATTTGTTCTTCAAGTCACTGACACTTCAAACTAAGTAATTGCAGAAAGAACCCAGAAAGCTATTTACAGATGCCACAAATAAGAAACTGTCACAGTTGAAGACATAATAAATAGATGAGGGAAATTTAGTATAATCCTGGGATGCTTTGCTACACAGCAGTGATTAACTGATGACGGATGGCACTTCCCTCCAAGCAAAGGCAGGCATGCTCCTGATTCCTGCAATCTCCCCGAGTGACTTTTGGAACACTGTGGGAGTGCTAGAGGCTTTTGTATTCTTGCCCTTATGGAACTTGTGATTAGGCAACCAAGCTAGAAAGAGACCAGCCCCATCAAGGGGTGAATGAGAGGCCTCATCAAGAGAACTGAGGCTCTAGTTACTGACCAGAACTAACTCTCAGGCATGAGGGAAGCCATCTTGGATTTCTCACTTAAAAGCAGCCTCCCAAGTAACCACAGCCAAAACTCACAGAAGGGTGCCTCAGCCAACCCACAACTGTGGCAAATAATATTTAGTGGTTGTTTTAAACCACAGAAACTGGCTATAAAGCAGCAGCATATTATTAGTATAGGAGCTTGGTCATTTGAATTTAATCTATGCTTTTCTAGTTTTCTGCATATAGTGAGACATGTTTTCTACTTCCTTTTTAGGAACCTGGGAAAACACGTTCCTGACACGATCACAAACAATCCCGATGTACTCCACACTGTAAAGCTCACAGGAATCAGACAACTGCAACACAGGTACAGCATCTTCTTTCAACTCTTCAGTACCCTCTTCCCAGGGCAACAGGGATTGGCCACTGGGAGTTTAGTATGTCTTGATAAAACGAAGTGTTTCATGCAGCACCTGATGGGCTGTCATCTCATTTTCTTGGAACTTGGATGTGTCACAAATGAACACTGTGGTGCTCTAGATTTAGTTACCCACCTTTGAAGGTATCCCTACGGTGCCTCATTTTCCCTCGGAGACAGTTTTGAAAAGAAGAGAGAATCTTCCCAGAGAATGGAGAGCTGGGCCCCTTGGTCAAGGGCACAGTGGTTGTAATCATATCACTGATAGCAATTGAATTAACGTTTTTTTTGAAAATTTACCAATATGTTGATCATGGTACCATGTACTTTGACTATTTTTGTTAGTTCTTTATCATTTCCACAAGGAAACTGAGGCATACTTGGATTTGCTGACTGTTCCAAGCTTATGTAGTTAACTGGCAAAACCTCAACTCTTAGCAAACCTCTGGCTCTAAGTGTGGCTAGTTGTGTAGTTCGAATTTGCACCAAAGAACAGTAAATATAGCTACTTATAAAAATTTCCCAACTAGAAATCGCCCATAAATTACAATCACCAAAAATTTAAATATAATTTATTATGAATCAAAAAGCAAACATGACTGAGAGCATATGTCCCTGGTTACATCAGTTATTATAGAAAGTGATAAAACATATGAGTTATAATAAAAATAGCATTTGAAAATCTTGGCTCTAAAGAGGCTTACATTATTTTGAAGATACCAGACTTTCACAGTGAAATAATCATGGAACAAGACAGGATGTAATAACTTTTTTAAGAGTACAGGAATTCAGATCCTTCATCTGTGCAGGATTTCACTCTCTCTTCCTCAGAGTGAAATCACAGCTTTCACTTTTGGATGTCACCGCACTAAAAGATAGTTCAATAGGCCAGGCCAACCTGTGTTAGCAACCGGGAGTAGTCTCCAGAAAAGAAAATTTACTTCGGGGTTTAAGATGATCAAACTGATTACTTCTCAAGAGGTTTAGAAACCCAGCGCTGTAAACACAGCTGGGGAAACACTTGAATGTGAGTCCATAAAAAACCCAGCAAAGAATCCACCCTTCTCTCCTGGCAGGGTCCCATACTCTGTGTGTGAGTCCATAGGAAAGCAGGACATAATTTTAGACAAGCTTGTCAGTGGGGAGAAAAGAAGAATATATAGAGACATGCTCACCTACCTCATCTATGAGTGCACTGTAAATAACTCTCTTGTTTTGTTGAGGTAAAGGCACAAGGCTTATTCTCAACTAAGCCACTGAGTTGTGACTCAGGGGTGTTATACAAACAAACCAGTAAAAATTGGAGTCTTCTCAAAAGTTAGAGTGCTAATGGAATTATTTTTCATTTGTTTACTTTACTTTATGCATGTGGGTGTTTTGCTTGCATGTATGTGCACCACATATGTGCCTGGTACCCATGGAGGTCAGAAGAGGGCATTGGATTACTTTGAACTGGAGTTATGAATGGTTATGAGCCACTATGTGGGTGCTGAGAACCAAACCCTGTTTCTCTACAAGAGCAACAAGTGTTACCCGCTGAGCCATCTCTGTTGGTTATGCTACAGCGCTGCCCCTCATGGCTAGTCGCTGCCCGCGGCAGCCATGCCGGCGGAGGAGTGTGCTGATTGAAAGAATCATAGCCATGGTTACCTTTTTAGAGCTTTATGGGGGGGGGAGAGGGGGCCCACGGGAGGAAGGAGCGGGAAAGGAAAGGGAACAGAGCGCCCACCCGCTTTTTAGGCTGGGATGCCGTTGCAGGCTGATGACGTAATTAAGGACCAAATCCTTACAATCTCTCCAGCCCTTAGAATTATTTTTCATTGAATGAAAAGAAACTTGATTTGTTGATGAAGAGCCAACAACAGAAACTAAATTGATTTCCTTTACTTGGAGACCTTCTTCACTAAGCAAGCCTTCTATTCTCCCAGGAGAATGAGCATCTGTAGATTCTATACATTAACAATAATTCTCAGATAAAGGGATTAGAATTTGTTTGTTGATACTTTTGAACATTTTCAAAATAACATTTATTGTTATTCTAATCAAAAGATACTGTGACTTCTAAGAACCAATTGGCCTGCTTAATTTTCTTCTTGAAAGACATTTAGATATCACTTAAATAAATTTTTGTCGATTATTTTGTCTGTCAAAAAAATCATTGTGTTTAAGTCATTTTAAACCAACTTTCCCTTCTGGGGTTGTCTTCTAATTAATTTGTATTCCTTTGTAGATACACGTCAAGGTTAATGATATTTTGAGGCAGGATTTGAGCTTTGGAAAGAAGTTCATCCGAAGAGGAAAGGAATTAAGTCTTCAGAATGTATTTCTCAGCTGTCTCACTGTGGTCTCATTAGCAAGAAACACACAAAGTCCTTTCTGAGAAAATACTGTCTCAGAGCCTCGTGCTTTGCGATAACGAGACCCTGTTATTGCAGGTGGCCTTCTGCTCAACAAACAAAGACAGAAGCATCCATTGAATCAGCCTGTTGACACGCGTTGAGCCATGCTAACGAGCCGGCATCAAGTGCGCACTGTAACGCCCTTTTATGTAAGGGGAAGCCTGCCCGACTGCACTAGCCCAGATGCACGTACTGACTGTCCTGGATCTCTCCAAGGACACATGTGCCATTGTTTAGCTACTTATCAATTGATGTGCCTCCCCCGCCCCACGTTTTGTATTCTATGAACAATGATTCTACAAACATTCATATAAGTTTTGGAAAGACACATTTTCCAATTCTGCTGAGCATAAATCTAGAAGAGCTGAGTCATGTGGCAATTCTATGTTTAACTTTTGATGAAGACCAGGCTAGCTTTCAAAGTGGTTGAGCCTTTTTATAAGCCCACCAACTCTGCATGCAGGCTCCATTTTATCCATACTCTTTCTAACCTTTGTTATTGCCTGTGCTAGCTCTGATAGCCATCCAAAGACTGTCACAAAACCAGAGTCAGCTGGTGCTCTCATGAATTAAAAAAAGATACTTAAAATTGTGGTCACAACAAATGCAACAGGAGCTGTGGTGGTACACACCCTTTATAGTCCTAAAAAGATCAAGGGCGATGGCTGTGGTGGTACACACCCTTAACCCCAGCACTTGGGAGGCAAAGGCAACTGGATCTCTCTATACCAGAATGTGAAAAGAACTTCCATGCTCATGGAATGGCAGGATTAATGTTGTGAAAATGGCTGCGCATCAAAAAGCATTCTATGTAATCAATGTCTTTGCCTTAAAAATTCCAACACGATTTTTCACAGAAATTAGAAATCATTTTTGAATTTTATATGTAAAAACAAATGACTGGGGATATCCAGAACAAAACTAAATATTAAATATCATCAACAGCAATTTAAAAAAAC
>CABHPP010137372.1:22500-52284 GCA_902168425.1 Peromyscus attwateri
AAAACAGGGTGCCGATCCCATCATTCGGGGTTCAGTGTCCTGGATGGATCACTTAGATGCTTTGTGTGGCTCTATAGAACAGGTCTGCGCTAACTCCATCTACTCCAGATGAGACAGTTCTGGCCTCCACAGAGTAGAGATTTGACTCCACATAATATGGAATAGCATGGATGAGGAGGGGATAGGAATAATTCTCAGAGCTGGGCGGTGGTGGCACACGCCTTTAATCCCAGCACTCGGGAGGCAGAGGCAGGCGGATCTCTGTGAGTTTGAAGCCAGCCTGGTCTACAGAGTGAGTTCCAGGATAGGCTCCAAAGCTACATAGAGAAACCCTGTCTCAATTATTCTAAGAAAAGAATAATTCTTAGAAAAACACATGTGTTTCTCGTATTTTTTGTCAAGATTATTAGACTGCAGAGTAGGAAGAAGGCCATGATAGATAAAATATTATTTTAGCCAGCTCTCAACTGAAGCTACTTGGGTGTTTGGTTTTTGTTACAGCTCCTAAGGAGTCACAGCTATCAAGAATTCGTGACTTGCAGGGTCCTTGTGGAGGTTGTCCCTCCTGGGAGGAACGGGAATCTCTGCCATCTGAGTTATGTGTAACCTTATGTGTGTGTCATGGACCAGGTCTGTTACTCCCTTTCGAGCTGCTTCAGGCTCTCTCTATTCCTGCTCCCATTCCTGTCTCAAATACACTCAGGTTTCCCTTGTGTGGCGTGGATCTATGACTCCTTTGTACCCCAGAGTCGCTATCTGATTTCTCTAATTTTCACAACAAATAGTGTCTATAGTGGCCACTTCTCAGCATCCCCAGCTGCCCCCTGGCCCAGGCTGAAACAGCACATTTCAGAACACTCTTGTTCCCACCAGCAGCACAGTGTGGGCCTTTCCCAAGGCACCCCTCACCTTGACCTTTCTGTAGCATTTGACCTTGCAGATCACCCACTCTTTGGAAGACTATGTGTGCACACTAGGCACAAAACTGTTAGAGGACCAGTTAGATTAAATATTCCAACATTTTCTGAATTAATATAAAGTTAATATGACTGAAACCAGAAAAGTTGTACATATAAATGATCTTTTATAGATTTTAAAAAGATTTTTATTTTTTAATTTTGTGTAGGTGCGTGTCTATGAATGGGTATGCACATGTGAGTGCAGGTGCCCTTGGAGGACAGAAGAGGGCAGCAGATTCCCTGGAGCTAGATTGACAGGTGGTTGTGACCCACCTGCCGGGGTGCTGGGACCTGAACCCGGGCCATCTGCAAGAGCAGCACACCCATGACTGCTGAACCATCTTTCTAGTCCCAATGTTCTACATTTTAAATATTTATAAGAAAAAAGGATTCAAAATAATGAAACTGTCAAACATTGTAGCAGCAGCAGACCCCCCCCCTTTTTTTCCAGAGTAAGGAATAAATGCAGTTTAACTTTTTAAAAATAATATATATCTTTAAGGTATGTATTTTTAAAGATTTTAGGCAATCTATCTGTAAAAATCCACTCAAAATGGAATCATTGGTCTACATGTAAGAGAAAAAGCTATGGAACTCTTGGGAGGAAATCATGAGGAAATCTTTATGATCATGAAGTAGGCAGTGGCCTCTTAGCTAGCAGGTAAAGGACACACACTTACACACAATGAATTGGTCTTTATCAAAATAAAAAAAAATGTTGTGCTGCAAAGGACACCATCAAGAAAATAAAATGTACCCAGGAAGCTTCACATAACCATCACCAAACCTTGTTTGTCAGGTTGGTTTGCATTCTGCGATGACTTTCTCCTCGACAGAATTTTTCTGTGATTTCTAGTCAATGCCAAAGTTCACTGAACATCAAACACTACATTTCAGTATAGATATGACCTTTCTTTAATGTTGTCTACTTAACTTTACTACTTAACTTTACTGTATAAAGAGACCACAGGATTGTTCCCTATAGCACTTAAATACCATATAGAGACTCATTATCACTTACATTCTTTTGCAAAATAAATATCCTATGTCAGAAAAAAAAATGCTAGCAAGGTGACTCAGTTGGTAAAGGTTCTTGCTACCAAGACTGATGACCTGAGTTCAATTTCTGTCGAAGAAAATAATGAGTTCCTCTACACATACACACAGTGACACACACACATACACACACACACACACACACACACACACACACACCAAGCACATAAATAAAAAAAAAAACACCTTAAATGATAAAATAAGAATAGTATCTCCTTTCTGTTGTTGTGATAAAACAGTCTGACCAAGGTGTCTGTAGAAGGAAGAGTTCATTTTGGCTTATGGCCCCAGAGATAGGAGTCCACCCTGACGGAGCCATGGAAGCCGGCAGGCATGGCAGTAGGAACAAATGGTGAGAGAGATCACATCCTCAGTCGTGAGCACAAAGCAGAGGGAGTGAACTGGAAGTGGGGTGAGGTACTGAACTCAAAGCCTGCCCCCAGTGGCATACTTCCAACAAGACCACACCTCCTAAATCTCCCCCAAACAATGCTGCCAACTCAGAACTAGGTGTTCAAATACCCAAGACTGTGGGGGCCATTTCTCCTTCAAATCACCATGTTCTGCTCCCTGGATCCCATAGGCTCATGGCCATACCATAAGGCTCAATGTCCAACTTAGTCCAACTTCAAAAGTCCCCATAGTCTTTCACAGACTCAATACTGTTTACAAGCCCAAATTTTTTGACAATTAAGGTAATTTCTTGACTATAACCCTGCTGTTAAATCAGAACGCAAACTTTATACTTTCACCATACAATGGCACAAGATATGGGAATGGCTCATAATGAGGAAATGCTGAACCAAAGCAAGACAGGAACCCATCAGGGCACACTCCATATCCTGTGGCTCCATGTCCCCTGTCAAAGGGCTTAGATGTCTCTGCCCCTCCAGCTTTACTGCCTGTAGCTAACCTGCATCTCTCTCTTGGTCTGGTTCCACTTCCTTATGAAACTCTCCTTGGCCAATGCCTCATAGTTCTGACATTTCCAGCATCTTAGGGGTTTCACTGCAATCCGGGTTCCACTCTCAGAGGTTCGTGAAATGGCCTCTCAGAGCTTAGCAGAGGGTCTCCAACCATGTGTTGCCTGGCCTCAGCAGCTCTCTGAAACTTTGGAAGAAGAATCCATGGCCTTCTCTCTTGTATCATCCATGCCTTTAAGGCCAGCACAGTGTGGATGACACTGCCAAGCTTGGCTACCATCTTGAGATGGACCCTGGTCCCTTTGAATCACATTAGCAGTAGTATTCTTATTCAGTTGCTTCCTAAGAGCAGAGAACTCTGGATGCTTTCTTTCACAAACTAGAAGCTTAGCTGGGTGAGGGCTTGCCCCGGGGATGCCCTTCCCTTTGTTCCAGTGCAGAGAAGGAAGCTAACTCCTCAATAATTCCAGCCTCTCTTCCAGACACGTCTTGGCTGCAGCGTTAAGCTTTATAGTGCTCCTTTTCTCTTCAAATTCCACTCTGTATTTCTGACCCACTCGTCCTTAGCATGGTAGCCCTGCATCACGTTAGGCTGTCTTGAAATGTCCCTGGCCAAAGAAATGTAACCATTCCCTTTAAATTTAGCTTGAGGCAAGTTCTCAAGATGTAGGCAGAAGGCAGCCAGACTTTGTAAAAATATCACAGGACTAGCCTCTAGCTCGGTCGGTATTATCATTCTGCTCTGAAACCTCTTCAGCTGGGGCTTCACAACCATCCTTCTCTCATCTCTCCTGTCTTCCAGGCTCCTACTAAGATGGCCCTTTAAGCTCTGCTGATAGCGCTCAACCATCTTTCTAGTCTGAAGGTCCAAAGCCTTCTATATTCCTCAAAACAAACGACAACAAAAATCACGCTTGGCTTCTTCACAGTAACAGCCAACGCCTGGTACCAACTTTTCTGTTGGCTGTGATAAAATACCATGACTAAAGAAGGCAGATGTTGTTTGGGTTTACAGTTTTAAAGGAATCTATCACATCGGGGAGGCATGGCAGTAAGTGGTTGGCATGGTAGGCAGAAGTAAAGAGAATGGACTGGAAGTGAGGCAATGCTACACAATTTCAGAGCCCACCCCCAGTGATACTCTTCCAGCAAGAGACCACCTCCTAAAACTACCCAAACATTGCTACCAACTGGGAAACAACTATTGAAATATCTGAGCCTATGGAGGACATTTCTCATTCAAACCACCACAGCCATAACACATGAGGTGTGGCACCATGGCGTGAGCATGTGGGACAGGGCTAGGTTATGCGGTAAAACAGAAAGCCAGGAGGAATGCAGGGACCGGTATTGTTCTTTTAAAATGGCCGTCTCGTAGGAAATGACTGTAGCCTCACAAGACTGTATTGATTCCTTCTGACATCAGTGTCCCAATGACCTAACCATTTCCCAACAGCCTTCACTCTATAACCTTCAACATTACTACACTGAGGGCCAAGCATCCGGCCTGAGACCACATACTCAAACCATAGCACAAGCCAAGGAAAAGTCAGGCACAGATTTGAGTAACTAGTACTCCAAAGTGAATTATACAAATAGCTAATAAACATATGAAAGTATGTTTAGCGTTATCAGTAACTAGGAAAGTGAAAAATCAAAACTGTAATGAGGGCTGGGAAATGGTACAGTGGCAGAACGTTTACCCTAGCACTCAGGAGGAACTGGGTTCAAATCCCAGCACCACCACCAAAAGTATTTGCAAGGAAATATTAGTTAACATTCATTAGGATGCCTATTTAAAACAAAACAAAACTGAAAATAACCAGTGTTGGCCAGGATGTGGAGATACTGGATCCTTTGTACGTTGTTGGTAAGGATATAAAATGGTACTGCCATCATGGGAAATATGTATGGAAGTTCCTCCAAAAATTAAACATCTAATCTAGCAAATCCATTTCTGGGTATTTATCCCAAAGAACTCAAGGCAGGGACCCAAACAGATGCTTGTATACAATGCTTGTTTATAGGCTTATCACTCACGATGGCCCCAAGGTACAAGAGTTTTACACACGCAGCAGCAGAATGAGGATCTGAAGCTGAGTGAAATGGGGCTTCCCCAAAGACTAGCATCGTCTCATCCCACTTACTTGAGGCTCCTAGCATAGTCAGATCTGTAGAGAACGAACAGTCATCATGCTCTGGGGGCAAGGCAGGTAGGAAGTTGTTTGTTGGATGAAGAATTTCCGTTTGGGAAGATGAAGGAGGTTTTGAGTGGGACAAGGTGAGTCTTTGTGCCATTGAACTGTACACTTTAAAGTCTGAAAATGAAAGAAAAAACAGTTGCAGATGAAATGGAAAAAAATGAAATGAAAAAAAAAATCCCGCATTTATTACGAGCTTTGTAAAATGGTGCAGCTACTTTGGCATTTTCTCAAAAGGTTAAACAAAAATTCCATATAGTCCTTAATTGCATCTCTGAAGATGTGTGTGTGTGTGTGTGTCCTCAAGAAGACTGAAAATTCAGGTCACTGCAAAAGACATTCACAAATGTTTATAGCATCATTCTTCATAATAGCCATGCCCCTCAGAAACAGTCCAAATTTTCATTAATTAGTGAATAGATGGATAAAATGTGTATATCGATACAGTGGAATATTATTCACAGATAAAAATGAACACTGACATATTTTATAACACAGATCTACTTTAAAAACACTGTGTTAACTTAAATGGTATATGTCATGTGATTTCCTTTAAAATATACATCCAGAATAGTTAAATCTATAAAGGTATAAAACATATTAGTTATTTTTAATAATAGAATTGAGAGGCAATGGAGGAAGATGGGTCTAAGGTTTCCTGTGAGGGTGATGATGCATTCTGACGTTTTACAGTATTGATGGCTAAGCAGCTTTTTACACACATGCTGAGCTGTATGGTTAAAGAGGCTATCTCACAGTATGGAAAATATATTCAACAAAGCCCAGTACACCCACGAACCAATTAATTAAAAAGTGAGAGTCCACTGCCTACAGACCAGAATTCATTTTGTCAGCCATTGATTTGCTAAATTTTTGTTGAACATGCTGAGCCAGGAACTATGAGAAGTGTTGAGCATACTGTGCATTGCAAAGGTCACATGGCCTCAGCGTGGACAGAGACAGGGAGGGTGAAGCCATGTGGACAGCTGACGTGGTCAGGAGCTAGCCAAGACAGAAATCCCCGCTCATTTAAAGGTCAATTCTTTACATTCTTCTTGCCATAAGCAGGCAAGAAGAGATCTGCCTTCTGTCCAAAGAACGGGCCAGATTTCTCAGGGGCCTCAGAAGGAGCTTTATGATGACAGAAAACAAAGAATTAAGTATTACATTTGCTGTTGAAACTTGATGAGAACCATCCCACATGCCCCTCTTCACTAGAGGCTGCAGTGCAGTGGAGTGGAAGCCAGGAGCATGGGAGGGAGTTGAGCCTTTGCTCTTCAGGTGCCTTGAGCGACCAGGGATCTGAGGCCAGCATAGCATGTGGAAACTCCTTTCCCCTTCCGCTTCAGGGACATGACTCCCAACAAGGCCATGGCGCAAGACCTTGCAAGCTGTCTCCTGGTCTTTGTTTCACAGACTATGGTGTTTCGGAGAGAGAGAGGAAAAAAAGCCCAGTGAGCAGGATAAGACTCACCTCCATGGTATGGTGGGCCTGTGTGGGGTGTTTTGGTTACTGAGGAGTTTCCCCATCCACTTACCCACATCCCTGAGGGTTCTGAGTGGCCCAGGATGCACTTGTCATACTTCCCAAATAAGTGGCTACTCGTCATTATGATCAAGGCCCAAGCACATGTTGGTGACCGAATTCTAACAGAATTAAGCAACTTTGTTGGAACAGATCGACTCTCACATTATTTCCAGGAGCATGCCTGCTGACCTCTGAGTCTAAAAGTAAGCCATTGTTTTGGATGGGTCCCCTCCTCTAGAAGAGGAGAAATAACCCCAAATATAACTCTCACTGAGAGGAAAGGAAAGCAGGGGGATGGAGGGATAGGATCAAAGCATTGTTAAACGCCGGTGTGAAGCCATTTCCCTCTTTGTGTGGCTGTCTGGTTAGTTTTGAGTCAGAACTCTGAAGTGGTGAGCCATGTCTGTTCACAGCAAACTTTAGGATATGAGCCTCCATGGCCCCGGTGGCTCCTTTAGAACAGTCTATAAGTGACGGGGTCAGGTCTCCATGCATTCCTTCTCAGCAACACCCCCTCTTGTGCTTCTTCCAGGAAGACTGGGAACCCCGTGTTTAGTGGGGGCCCACAGCTTTGGGTCAAGTGGACCCAGGACTTAAATAATCACATACACCTAACACATGCGCGCGCTCTAGGGAAAACTGTATTTAAGTCACAGCCAAAGGAGAAAACCCTTGGTATCCACTTACAAACCTCCAGCTTGACACTGTGTTTTGTCAGCCTATCTTCACATTTTCAAGTGGGAGTGAAAGTGAAATTCACTAAAAACTAAATAAGCAGCCTTTGGGGTGGAAGGTTGGGGACAAGTGTCAGCCTCCCAGAATCCCGGTACGTGCCAAGCACAAGGGAGGTGTTGCTTACCCGGTCAACGAGGAAGCGACTTGAAGTGACAGTGGTTCCCTAATTCCCCTTCTTTCTGTCCCTAGCCATCACGTCCTGAACCCAGGAACTGGAAACAGCAGGAAACTGTCCCTGGACTCATGGTTGTGGTGTCCTTATAACCAAGAAACAGACTGAGTTTGGGTTAACTCTAAAGGACAGAACTTTCGTACTGAGTTCCCCATGGTTTTCTCCACCTTCTCTGTAGCTTGTCTTTATCGAATGTCCCAGGCAATGTCAAAGTCTGGCTTCGCTCCAGCACCTTGAAAGAAGGTGAGTTATGGCAGATGCAGTCTGTCTTCCAAATGGTTTGCAAATGGCTTGTCTGCACCACAAGCCACTGCCTGGCCCAGCATGCTCTAAGCCAACAGCCAAGCCATTTGTCTAGTGAGTGAAGCAACAGAGTTGAAGTGAGGGGAGGGAGAGGCTCAGAGCCGGAGCCTGGGAAAAAGCCGCCCATCTCAGGATTTGCTCAATCTTTGGTTTGGAGGGATGGTGGCATGGTTAGCCTGCACCTCTTCTCAGCAGATGTCCCCTGTAAAACATGAGGCCAACACTTGGATTTGCATGTCGCCTTTCTTGTTTTTATGCGTCACAGGTACGCCTTGGTTTGATTTTTAAACTAGACACATACGGTTTAAAAAGTCCTCATCACCTTTATTTTAATCTGGACGCCAGGCTAATCAGTTCTTTCCTCAGGGTGCAGCCCAGGCTTACTATGGTTGTTTTATGGCCTTGATCCTTGACATCGTGAGATCCGTAGTTACTGTATGCTTAAAATGTTTAAATAAAGTCTGTCAGAGAATACCAAAGCTGGCACAGTGGAGAAGGAGTTGTTAAGAGCATGTGAATGTAGTGAAGAAAAGATCGAAGATCTTGGGTCTCGTGGTCCTAATCTATTGCATTCTCGCCTGGAGGGGAAGTAGGAGAGCCCCTCCTCTTCTCATTCTTTGCATTGGCCTTCATTTCCCTTGGCCAGGACCATTGGTGTAAAATGCACTCCGATGCCCAAAATACAGGCCCTCGTTCTGTGGGCTGCGCCAGGGAAGCTGCTTGGAGGTCATCAGTGTTGGTCAGCCCGGCAGAGTTAGGTTGAGTTCCTTTCTGTAAAAAGGACTTGGGGGATAGGTTTGCGGCTTTTCCTGAATTAGTGTTTAGCCAGGGAAGCTGATGCTATTTTCCTCACACTGAAATTTAAAGGTCATTAAAAACCAATCAGAGTAGGGCTTGACAGAAGAGCCCTCATCCATCTTCCCCCATTGGAGCCAAAAGGGGCCCCTGCTGGGAGCAGATCCTGCAGTTAGGGCAGGAGACAGAGTTTACAGGCTTGGCCATAAACTAGTTTTGGGGCTTTGGGGAGATTGCATAAGCCCCGCACAGTCCCGTTTCTCCATGATCAGAAAGGTTCTAGAGTAACATATGTGCCAGCTACTTCGCAAGGGCCTCGAGAGAATTCCTAACTTAGTATTTGGGAAGCACCATAACTCTGTTCAGAAACTGTGAACAATACACTTTGCTACTAATACTGTATTAGTAACTCCATGGAACCATTGCAAATTGAGTCACTGAGGCATGAAGTTCTGTAACCCACATCTGCTGTAGCAACGATCTACCCAGAAAAAAGTAGGAATTAGAGAGACACGCATCAGCCTCGGATACTCCTCATCAACAACTCAGCTGGCTCTTTATTGTAATCATTCTCACCACACCCTCAGTGGAGCAGGCTGAGGTAAATTAACGCTTGTTTGTCTGCTCAGCTCAGCATTTCATCCTTCTTCTAGCCTTGTCTCTGTTGGATTGTTCCTTCTCTGTCATCCGATCCCAGTGTGACCTCAGTCATGAGCCGGCACTGACCACTCAGCTCACCACCTTCCACGTATGAAGAGTTGGGCCCAAGACTCAGTTGCAGAGGTCCACGGCCCAGTCATGAAGATCAGCCTGGAGGGCAGCTCATTCACTCAGTCAGCCTAATCCCTTCCCCAGGGTTGTCTGGAATGGGCAGTAGATTTGTCTATTTTTTGAGAACAAGCAGTTAGGGTCTTTCCAGTCACAGGAGGTGAGGATGGGTAACAATGACACCAGAACCCTACACAACAGACCAGTGTGCAGTGGCCAGATGTGAGGAAGGACAGCAACTGTGGCATGGGAACCAGAACCACCTCTCTTGATGTCTCAGAGTTTGTGAGCCTGCAAAGTCCCCCTTTCTTAAGTTTATATTAACTTAGCCTCACTCAATTCACCCCAAAGCTTAAAAGGATGTATCACTTTGAAAAATATAAATTTCCATTTATATGGATATTCTTTTGGTCAACTATACTACATGAACTTACCCTTTTTATTAGGAGTCTACTATGTACTGATATATTAATCACTCAACATTATTACAAAGGGAACTAAGACTCATACCTTATAAGTATCATTTACTTTATGTAATGGTCGATTAGGAACTAAGGACACGATTTGATCACTATTTGCCCAATTCATAAAGCCTCCTTAGTACAGAACATCAAAAAACATCCACAAGATTGAAAGGAACAAACACCAGTGCTAAGCTTTGCCTGTGTTGGGGTTTGGCTTTCTGTTTTAGCATAGATGAGACTGTATCTACGTAATTCAAGTTTACGTTTTCTCCATCTGTTTTACATGTACGAGTGTCTATAGGAGAGTACTTCTTGTCCTGAATGCAGCTGGGAAGATATTTAAAGATGTAAATATTTACTGGGTGTGCACAAATAATAGTGTGAGCTTATTCTGCCGGTGATGGAGAAGCGGGGCTGAGAAGCATCGACGCCAACTGGGTTTGTAGCTGATTCCTGGGTGACCTTGGGCAGGTTAACTAACAGCTCTGTGTTCTAGTGCTGTGTGTTCTTGTTGTTCTTCATTCCAAAAGCAATGACTGCTGAGAAAAAGGCTGCTACTTACAGCGGAAGGCACGGAGGGCTCCCCCGGAGGAGGCTGTCATCTATTACCTTTTCTGTGTTTTGAATGGAGAAGGGATGGAGGTGGGGGACTCTGTCTTTGCTTGGTTTAGGGAGAAAGTGGTTTAAATGTCTCAAAAAAAATGAGCATGTAACTGTTTATCCATGCCCTCATGTAGGAAAACATGGCCCAAACAGAGCAGCTGGGTTTGGAGCGGCTCTCAGTAAACATCTCAGAGGGCCAGGAAACGGAATGGCACATCCTGCCTTGTTAGATCTTCCTGTCCATTAGAAATTAGATAGAGGAGAGCTTTAGGTAAGTTATTTCACCTTCAAATGCCAGTGTCTACAACTTCAAGTAGAAATAGTAACAACCATATTAAGGGGTGTCCAAAACCGTTATACAAAATGGTCATCACAGAGAGGAAGTTTGACAAACATGAATTTTTTTGTGCCCTTCCGTTTATCCACTTGGATAGTAATTGTACAAGAATACAGAAAAGAAGACCACCTCCATATTTTACTGTCAAAGAGCAAACACTGCCTTCGGCCCTCCCATGCATGGCGAGACTCTATCGACATTTCTTGCAGTTCTGTCTCTTTCCACCGAGAAACCACCATATACAAGGAAACCTGCTCCCAATCTGTAACTGGAGCGTCTGTTCAGAGTGGAGGTGCTGGGAGCTTCTCTTCCCACACAGAGCAACACACTCATGAGAAGAGAGCAGTTCACGCTGACAGGATCTTAGAACACAGAGGAGAGACTCCCAATCCTCCAGACACATGCAACCTCGTGGTCACACGTGGTAGGCAGGACTGCCCTGGCTCCAAGAAACTGAGTGTTTTACATTGTTTTTTTTGTAATCTCTTTCCAATGTCAAAACATGTTAGGATCCACTAAGATCATTTGTGGCAGTCATTGTTTGAAAGAGGTTCATTAGCGTCATAGAGATCGTGGCAGAGCTTTCACAAAGTTCCTCAAACAGGTTGAAGAAAAGGAAAGCGATCTGCTTGCACCATGCACCTCTTTCTACACATTGTTTACCTTTTCACAACTCCATGAAGGTGCAGTGCAGCGCGGCTCTGTCCTTACGACACCAGGCGGGAGGCATCGCTAGTACTCTGTTTTGTTACTTCACAGAAGCCAATGGGCGGGACGCACACCCTGATTTTATGTGCCACCCAGAAAGAAAACAGAAGACTGCCAATTAAATTGCAGTGCACCAACAATTATAAAACCAAACCAAACGAAACACACAGTTTCAGAGATGCCAAGCAGTGACATGATGACTGTCTTGGGAGTATTGAGACACGGACTTTCTCCTTTGCAGATGAGAACATTCATGCTGTGTTCAAGGGTTGGTTGCCGACGCAGTCTGGGCCACTATTGGACCTTCTGACTTTAGCCCAAGTGGACTCCGTTCAAGCAGACCTAGCAACGGAAGCAAGACAGAAGGCTTCCACCAAGTAGTCTGACAGCAGGCACTGAAGAAGAGATGCTTCATCACGGGTAACGGCAACACTCTGGTAGTGTCTTTAACGAAACACAATCACCTGTTTTCCAAGGGAAATCCAAGTAACTATTACCTGTCTTCCTGATACATTGTACAAATACAACGGGAGGTGCTGCCAATCATCATTTGTGGACTCCTCAGGAGATAAAATTTTGCTAGAATGCAAGTCAATGCCCACTGGTGCTTCCGTGTGCATTTGTAGACGCGCACTGAGCAGGGAAAGTTTGAGGTGGCGGCGGATGCACTTGTTCCCAGCTGAGGCTGAGTAACGCCATGTTGGCCTTTTTTTGCAGCTCTCATACTGCAAACAAGAGCCCTCTTCACGGTCGTCAAGTACTGTCGTTCCCTCCTTTTGTCCCTTCACCATTTCCAGTGGCCCTTAAGCACAGCTCTGAAGAGCTGTCTAGTGTCCTAAGCCTGAGAAGGATGCGTGGTCTGTAGGAAAAAAATACTTGCGTTAGGTAAGCCTCATTCAGGCCTGAGTTGGACATGAGCTTAATGTTAAAGAATCAACAATGTGTACTAAATTAGGTCTCTTTAAACAGAACCACACAGGAGACAAAGTTCTGTATGATCACTTGATGAAAGTGTGGCCACAGGCTTCCAGAGGAATCTACCTTCCTTCTCACTAATAAGAACTGACTCCTCTGAGGCGTTAGCGTGTGGAAAGGGCTATTTCTTCTACTGTCAGCCTATCTGCCATTCATATCACATAACTGCAAACCCTGTGGAGAGGTCAAGTCCGAGGAGCGAGCAAAAGTGTGTGGGCTGAAGAGATGGCTCAGCGGGTAAGAGAGTTTGCTACGTAAGAACAGGGCATGGTTCAAATCCCCAGGACCCACTTAGAAAGCTGGGTTTGGTTGCATGAATTTCTCTAACATCTGGGCTATGGACATTACTGGAGCTTGGTGAATGTGGACTATGTTTTTAAAAGGTAAGTTAGAGGGTAATGGATCAGGATAAGTGATATCTTGCTGCCTCTGCACAGGAACACACAGTGCACTTCTCTCTCTCTCTCTCTCTCTCTCTCTCTCTCACACACACACACACACACACACACACACACACACACACACACTCTCAAGTACACACCAAGGACAGAAAGTTAGCCAGGTTTGATAGCACATGCCTATAATTCTAGGACTCTGGAGGCTGAGCCAGGAAGATAACAAGTTTAAAGCCATATGCATATGCACATATTAAGTAGACAAAAAAGCGTGCCTGTTGACTAGATCTTGAAGACACCGCACAGTGGCATGATGATATAGCAGGAATGCATGCTTATGACATCCATTTGTCACAGTTTCTTGTTGCAAGCACTTCTTCCGGGATTTACGTGGCTACAAGCAGATGGTTAAAAAGGAAGGAAGTTACCCCAACCCAGCGGGGTTTGGAAAAGTAACCCAACCTGGAGAGTCAGAGAGGAGGCAGTGGCAGCCTTTCTTCTGCTGTGCCTTTGTGGCTGTGAGGCAAGCTAGCTCATTACAGAAGTAAGGGGCACCCTGTGAGTGACAGAGCCTGGCTCTGAGAAGTCGGTGGGGGGAAGTGAGGAAAGAAAGCTGCCATGCAGAGTGAGTCCAGGGCCTCATTGCTCTCTCGCAGAAGCATCGAGCCCAGTAGCTCACACATCCCTTCACCAAAACACAGGGTCACAGGTGCTCTGTTTCCAGCCTGGATGTGATGTTAGCAATAAAGAGCCACCAGTTACCATCACCCTGGAAAACACATCAGGGCGAGGGAAGCTGTTGTCAATTGTTAAAACCGCCATGGAGACTGCACTGTGGGAAAAACACCTGCCTCTGTTTTGCAAGGTGTCTGGCTTCCTCGGGGCCACTCACCGATTTCCAACAAAGCCATGCTTTGGACAGTTCTCACAAGAGGTTTGGAAAATGAAGTTGGGTTTCAGGTTTGACTCACACGAGTGACATTTGGGCAGGCTTTGTTCTCTCCACTCTGGTCGGCTCCCCTTCCGGGGCCGTCTTCCATCCCGGCTGTGGCTGTTGTTCGGAATGAAAAGGTACTGGGAGCCTGAATGCTGTAATTGGAGCTTGCACCTGCAGACCCCGAGCCTGGGAGGAGGCTCAGTGCCCGCCCGCTCTCTCTGCACGTGTTTATGGGTGTTTATTTCCTCAGTGAACCCGGAGATACTGCACAGTTTGTTTTGGGCATGAATATGCTGGAGGGGATCCAAGTTGTTCAGCCACTTTCTCTATTCTGAGAAAGTGGGGTCTACCCCTTTACTCTCTAAGAAGGAGGATTTTTTTTTTTTTTTTTTTTACACCATGAAAACATGCCCAGTGTATTTGGGTCTAAGGGCTCCTAGTCCCAAGAGGGGACTTTGCAGATAAACGGTGCCCCTCAGAGAGTGAGCAGATCCCACAGTCGAGCACTCTTTTGCCAATAAGCTGATGAATTTTTAATGAGTTTCTCAAGCTTGCCTTTAGGAACATTATCCAGGCCGTGGTGAGAACCACTACCCACAACCTCCGAATCCAGCCCCAGAAGAGAGAGATGGAGGACTCTCTCAAGTGAGCCAGATGATGATGCCCTGCCCTTGGCCCAACACCCAAGGATCTAAATGTACCATTATAATGCTTCGGTTCCTCATGTCTCTGTGTCATCTTTCCTTGGTTCCCCAACAATATTCTAGGCAGCTGCCCAGCTGCTTTCTGTAACCATAGATTGCTTATATCCTCTGCAATTTTATGTGAGTGGAATTTCCATGTGGCTTCTGCCCCTTAACATGATAATTTGGGGATTCATTCTCACTGTGTGTCAACTGCTCATTCTTTTTATACTAGTGTTGTATTATAAGGGCATAGCTCAGATTATTTATTTACTTCTAGGGGGCAGGGAGGCCAAGGTCAACCTTAGGTGTGGTTTCTCATGTGACAATCACCTTGTTTTCAGAGACAGGGTCTTTCACTGGCTTGGAAATTCCCTGTTCAGCTAGGCTGACTGGCTAAATGAACCTCGGGGACCCATCAGCCTGCCTTCTCACCACTGAGCACACACTACCATGTTGGGTACCTCAGGCTTTGCCTCCCCACCGCTAAGCATGCACTATCACTTGCGGGCTATTTTTTACACGGCTTCTAGGCGTTGAGTTCTGGTCCTCGTATTTGCACAGCAAGGACTTCACTGACTAACCCACCTCCTCAGACCCGGTCACCTCTTTTTTGCTGTTTGTTTGATCTTGGGGGCGCTTTTGCTTTGAGGGTTTTTGAGATAGAATCTTGTTATGAAATCCAGGCTGGCCTTGAAGTCTACCTCCTCTGCCTCAGTCTCCCAAGTACTTGAATTATAGGTATTTTATTTGTGCTGAAATGTGATTTTATTTTTATGTTAATAAATAAAGTTACCTGGGGGTCAGAGCTAATAGCAAGCCATAGCCGAAGTCTGGCAGTGGTAGCACATGCCCTTAATTCCGGTCACATGACAGGCAGATCTCTGTGTGTTCAAGGACACCACCAGCATGGAGACACACGCCTTTAATCTCAATACCAACCATAGAAGACCTGGAGGTCTGTATAGACAGGCAGTGACTAGGAGGTCATGTGGTTCGGTTTACAACCAATAAGAAGGCAGAACAGAAAGTCAATAAAATGACAGACACACAGGAAGTAGGCCTCTTTCTGAGGGGAAGGACGGCAGCGGCAGGAAGGGTAAGAAAGATTTTTTTTTTTAGTATTAGCTCTTAGCTACTGCTCTGACCTCTTGGGCTTCTAACTCTGTATTTGGCTCTGTGTTTCTTATTTAATAAGACTGTTCATCTACATATAGGCATGTATATGTGACCCACTCTCACCTCTTTTTTTTTTTTTCCCCCCCCGAGACAGGGTTGCTCTGTGTAGCTTTGCGCCTTTCCTGGATCTCACTCTGTAGACCAGGCTGGCCTCGAACTCACAAAGATCCGCCTGGCCCTGCCTCCCGAGTGCTGGGATTAAAGGTGTGTGCCACTACCGCCCCAGCTCATCATTCACCTCTTGATGGGCGTTTTAGTCATACATTCCTCAGTGGGATGAAACAGCTAACAGGGAGGAAAGGTTTATTTATTTAGGCTCACGGACTCAGAGACTTCAGTTCATCATGGCAGGGGAAGCAGGGAGCAGCAGATGTGTTTACATCACGGCAGTCAGGAAAATTCCATACCTGCCCTTGTGTGATAGGTCACAGTCAAAACAGAAGCATGCTGAAAACATGCCATAAAATTACCTCCAGGCAATGCCTATAAAGTACGCACACAACCTAAATGCATTTTGTGTTTAGAGTTGGCTCTCAACCTTCACAAGCTTAGTGCTTCTGGTTCTGAAGTTCTCAGATAAGGAGTAGCCATCCTGAGCTGAGTCTGGGAGACCTTTTTGCATCCCGCTGTTGTATCTAGTATTTAAAGAATTACCCCGAATGGTAAGATATTACCTGGAAAGTTTTCATGAAATTTTTCAACACCAGCCAGAACATGAGGAGAGTAATTTAGCGGTTCAGGACTTTCTGGCCGTGGAGATCACATTCTCCATGTGCCTTTGTGTCTTCTTTGATGAAGGGAGGCATCAAAGTCAAGACAGACCCAGGCCACTTTCACTTTTTGGAGCTCTTGGAATATTAAAAAAGAAATTTCACAATCAACTGATTTATATGATATGTGTTTTTTTAATGATCTGTGTTTTAATGTATATATGGAATAAATTAGTGATTTTAAATAAACATTAAAATCTGACATGTAACATTGGAGATGATGTTATGATTTTAAGCTCAAGCCTATGGTGGAGTTTGGGACAAAGAATTCTCTTGGCCACCTTGTGATAGGCAGTGCCAGCTTGGAGCCTTTCTCACATAGCCCATACATCCCTAAATTTAGATCTAGCATGGCTCCTCCCCTTTAACACTTTTGGGGGAATCAAGTGAATGCTACAAGGATACCTGTGGAAGAGAGGGTCATTTGCTTCCTGTGTGTGTGCAGACTCCTTGTCCGAATGGCAAAAATGGAAAGGCTTTGTGCCTTTTGGAGGAATACTGTGTTCCATAAGCCTGCAAACTGGGGGTGAGGGTAGGAGACCGAAGCTCCCATCGTCTCTTTCCTGCTGAGTGTGGGGTGAAAAAGACATTCTGGCTGTGAGAAGGCTCCTCTACTTGAGGAACTCCCATGTGGTCCTTCCTGCCATGGGAGCTGCTACCATCACCTCTGTGGGGGATTGTTCTCTCTGCCTCTGTGTATCTAGGATGACGTTCCTTCACGTGGTGTGACTTTGCCCTTCAGTAGACACTGGCATTGTCTGGAGGCATGATTGCTCATCACAACCTTGGAGATGTTAGTGAGCCTGGAGTGTAGTGGCTGAGGGTGTGGCTGAACATCTTGCAACACATGGCTGGGAATAGCTTATCTCCAAACACCAGGATGGCAAAGCCAGAAACCTTTATGAGGTAGTCAGCAGTCACCCAGAATGGACAGAATGTAACTGATTCAGAATCTAGAAGGGGTCCAGTTCCTCAATCAGACTACAGCCGAGACATAGCCATAGATTGTGGGTCACAGGCTTGACATCACCAGAGAACAGGCCATCCAAGATCTCTCTCCCAAGTCCCTTTCCCTTCCCCTCCTCCCTCTCTGTCTGGTGGTTTGAATAAGAAATGTACCTTTAGGCTCATGCATTTGGACTCTTGGTCCTCTGTTGGTGGCACTGTTTGGGGTGACTGTAGAGCCTTTGGGACTTGGAGTCTTGCTTGAGGAAGTATGTCACAAGGAGTGAGCTTTGAGACTTCATAGCTTCACTGTTCACTCTCTTCTTCCTTCATCTGGCTGAAGATGTGACCTTTCAGCTTCCTACTTCAGCCATCCGCTGCCACGCCTCTTCTACCATTAGAGACTCTCTCTGAAGCCAGAATCCCTAAAAGGCCTTTCTTCCATAAGTTTCTTTTGGTTGTGGTGTTTTATAGCAGCAACAAGAATATTTGCTATACACAGGGCACTTTGTGTTTCCTAACCGTGCAGTACCAGTTGAGGGCCATTTATTTTTAATCTTCAAAATGTGAGGATGGGGACATGGCTTTGCAAGCTTGAGGACCCCCCAGACCCACATAAAACACCATGTGGTAGTACATGCTTGTAACTCCAGCACCTGGGGGAGAGCAGAGACAGGCAGACCTCGAGGGCTTGCCCGTCAGCCAGTCTAGCTGAAACAGTGAATTTCATGTTCAGTGAGAGACCCTGTCTCAAAAAAAGTCAGTGACAAATGACAGAGGAAGGTATCTAAAGTAGAATTCCACACACACATGCACAGACAAGTGCACACACACATACACATGCATACACAACATGCACACAAATGCATGTGCATGAGCACACACACAAACACAGCGAGAGACAGCTAGTGTGCTCTTAAACAGTGACCTTGCCCTGCAAAAGCAAAACTTAGTTGAATTATGTTTTGCACTCATTTTAGCTATAAAAGACACATACAGAAAGTGTATCTCAAAACAGTGTGTTATACTGGGGGCTGGAGAGATGGCTCAGAGGTTAAGAGCACTGGCTGTTCTTCCAGAGGTCCTGAGTTCAATTCCCAGCAAGCACATGGTGGCTCACAACCATCTGTAATGAGATCTGGTGCCCTCTTCCGGCATGCAGACAGAATACTATGTACATAATAAAAAAATAAGTCTAAAAAAAATACAATGTGTTATAACCTGAAGCATTAGATTACGGTCTCTGATAACAAATTTGGGTGACGAAGCTTATTTTAAAGCCCAGTATTGGCCTGGGGCTCTAGCTCAGCAGGTAGAGAGCTTGCCCAGTAAGCATGAAACTCTGGGTTTCACGCCTGCACAGCATCAACATGATATGTTGGTACATACAAAAACCAGGAGGTGGGGGCCGGAGAAGGAGCTCAAGGTTGTCCTCAGCTGGTTAGGGAGTTCACAGTCAGCTTGAGCTACATGAGATCCTGTCTTTAAAAATCCCAAACATAGATCCAGTGTTAGCTAGGACTCTCATAGCTAATCCTCAGATGTTCATGACTGCCTCACTCCAGGATGGAGCTGGATTCCATGGCAGGTGACTTGGGAGTCTCTTCAATGGAGTGGGTTAATGGGACACCATAAGGGCCGAGTTCTAAGTGACCAAGCAGAGCCTGTGAAATGCCTGCTAGAGGGAGCTCTGGGCACTTCTGGGAAGACAGTGCTACAAGCTCAGACTCAGAGAACCAGTTCTTCGAGGTTGGCTCAGAGGGCGCATTGAGTCAAAGGGACAAGAGGTGTGGTGGCAGTGCGGAGGAAGCCACATTGAGCCTCTCAGTGTTCAGAAGAGGGAGGGACAGATAATGCCTGGACCTGGCTCTCAGACAGCTGTCCAACTCTTGCCAACAGGAGGCGAGTGTGTCCGTAAAGTCCTAGGACCCGAAAGATAATCCAGGCAGGAAGAGTTTGGCCGGGCAGCTTCCCTGCAAACCAGAAGGACGGACTTCTGGATTAATTCTGATTTGCTTGTTATGTTCCCTACCCCCCAGGCATAAGCACATTTGGAAGCCCACATACAATGTACATCTGTGGGTACAGGATGGCAGTAACGTGCCCAGGGGAGACACTTTCAGCAAGGGAACTCTTTTTTTGTTGTTTTGTTTTTTGAGAAAGAGTTTCTCTGTGCAGCTTTGGAGACTGTCCTGGATCTCCCTCTCTAGACCAGGCTGACCTCGAACTCACAGAGATCTGCTTGCTTCTGCCTCCCAAGTGCTGGGATTAAAGGCATGTGCTGCCACCATCTGGCTAGCAAGGGAACTCTTAGGAGACTAGGCAATTAAATCATTGTCTAATTGGGAATGTTCTAGAAGGCAAGCAACATTTCCTGGCCCTGGTCACCAGCCTACCAGTGTGGCAGAACTCTCTTGTACAAAGAGTTAATGAGGAGATTTAGTGATGTCTCCCGTCACGTGGGCTTGTCTTGGGCATTAATGTATCAGCATGTTGTGGACTATTAGTTGAAGATGTGTTACATTTGTTTGTTCTGTGGGACATTTGTTTAATGATGCAAAGATGCGCTGCATTGCTTTATGTTGCATTTGTTTAACTCTGTGAGGCTGTGTTACTGTGCCTGTCTAAAACATCTGATGGTCTAATAAAGAGCTGAATGGCCAATAGTGAGGCAGGAGAAAGGATAGGTGGGGCTGGCAGGCAGAGAGAATAAATAGGAGGAGAAATCTGGGAAGAAGAGATTGAGGAAGGAGAAAAAGAGAAGAGGGAGGAGAAGAGGAGGATGCTGGGAACCAGTCACCCCACCACACAACCAGCTACGGAGTAAGAAGTGAAGAGAAAATATACAGAAATAGAGAAAAGCAAAAGCCCAGAGGCAAAAGGTAGATGGGATAATTAGTTAAAAAAACTGGCTACCAACAAGCCAAGCTAGGGTGGGGTATTCATAAGAAAGAATAAGCCTTCATGTGATTTATTTGGGAGCTGGGTGGCAGGACCCCACAAAGAGCTAAGAGTAAAAAAGAAAAAAACAAAAACAAACCAACTACATCAGCAGGCGTACGCTTTGGTGTTTCTCCATGGGGCTATTCCAGAAAGGGAAGGAAGTGTTTCCTGCTTCCATTAAATACTCAAGGGCTATAGAAGATGCCTTTTAGTAGTAACAGGAATACCTGCCCTGAGGAGCCTTTGCCTTTAATGTATAGGCAGATTAAAAAAGAAAGATTTGGGGAAGGAAAACGTTTGCAGAACAGTGATTCTGTTAGCCTTTCTCTGAGAACTGGTGTCACTGGGAGCTGCTGGTCTGCCAGCTTTGTCTTTGTCTTGTCACAAAGCCCACGGGGCTGAGGTTAGGTGAAGCATGCCCTCGTCTCTGGGGACAGCAGAGAAAGAGCGTATCATTTTTGTATCTCTGGTGCTTATTTTAATACTTCAGTAGAGGTGTTCGAGAAGGGTGTTAGTATGATCACACTCCTGGCTACATCCGGCGTGGAGGTTCAGCATTGTTTCGCCCAGTTCCCTAATGAGCCTGACAGAGTCAATTTCTACTCCAAGTTCAGAGAAGGAAAGCCGTGTATCTATAAAAGGCTGGCTTTATTCCTTCCTTTCTGACAACCGGCGTGATGTCACTGGAAATATTTTCCTTTTGCTGTGATTGCCAGGAAGCTCAATGAAACCTGATACCCCACACAGATGATCAGGAGGACCCTCAAGCCTGGGCTCACTTCTTATTTCCTCCATTCTTCTTGTCTCTCTCACTTTGTACTGGGCCTGTTCCCCATTCAAAGTCTGGTTTGTATTTGCCGTCATTTCATGGACGAATTCACAGCTCCAGGTTCCAACAACGGCCAGGCACATGGCAGTAAATGACCAGAGTGAGTTTGGATAGGGCTTGGTGAAACCTGAGGCAGACTGAGACTGTCTTCCCTGGGTGTGCTAGTAAAATCACATTGTCTCCTGACCCCCTGTCTGTCTCTGGCCCTTAGTCCTTATGTCCCCGATTTATTCATAGCATTTATAATTTCCTATAGCTATTTTGTGCAAGTGTGTGTGTATATATGTATGTGTGCTCCCTGGGTGCACGTGGGGTGCAGGTATGCATGCACATGCATGATCCTCTCCATCAGAGCACATACTGTCTTATGTTGGAATGACAGGCATGTGTTGTCCCCCTCTGCTTCTCCATGGCAAAGAACTGGTTTTGTACCAGTGTCATTTGCCTGGCACACCGTAGCTGTGCTTTGTACCAGGGATGAATAAAAGTGAAGGTATGTATATGTACATGTGTGGTTGTTTGTATGTGGAGGTGCATGTGTATGTGTGGAGACACCCAGAGGTCAGCCTTGAGTGGTGTTTTGCTGTGGGATGTCGTTCTGTATGCTGTGAATATGTGTTGCCCTGATTGGTTGATAAATAAAATGCTGATTGGCCAGTAGCCAGGCAGGAAGTATAGGCGGGGTGAGCAGCCTAGAAGAATTCTGGGAAGAGGAAGGCTGAGTCAGGAGTTGCCAGCCAGACACAGAGGAAGCAAGATGACAAGGCAGAACTGAGAAAAGTTACCAAGCCACGTGGCCAAATATAGATAAGAATTATGGGTTAATTTAAGTGTAAGAGCTAGTCAGTAACAAGCCTGAGCTAATGCCAAGCAGGTATAATTAATATAAGCTTCTGAATGATTATTTTATAAGTGGGCCACAAGACTGTGGGGGCTTGGTGGGACCAGAGAAACCCTCTGACTACGCAGGGCTTCTCACTGATCTGGCTGCCCTGCAAGGCCCAGGAATCTGCCTGCTAGGTGCTGAAATTACAGGTGTGTGCCCATGTGTATCTCCTGGCCAGGTATTCAGAGAGGAGGGACAGAAGGTTCTTCATGCTCCATTGCCCCCTTCCTTATGTCCCAGGGCCAGATGTTAGACAGACATTTCCCTTGTCACACACTGGGACCTTGAATTTAGATTCAGCTTCATGCTGGGTCTATGTCTATACAGTTTGATGGAGATCTAGCCTGTTAGGGCGTGTATTTTTTAAAATGCTCTTCTACACCACCCTCTGGCTCACCAGCTACCTGTTAAGAACTGACAACCTGAAATATTTCTGTAGCACGCATACCTGTGCACTCAGACTGCACTGACTACCTAGTGTGTGTGGCTCTTTGTTTTTGTATCTTCAATATAATGGTGATCCTACTTTTTTTTGGCGGGGGGTGACCTCCTCATGTGACTCATTGTCAGGCTTGAGAGCTCTTTGTGATTTAGCAGAGTTCATATTACTAACTGTTGAGAACATTACAAAGGCCCAGCTAGGACTTGCTTCTCTGTGTATTTTTAGCCTTAACATACACCAAAGTACTAGAATTTATGTCTTTACCGGTCCTGTGGGAAACTTCTCAACAAGTTCTAGGACCTCCCCCCCTCTTCATTTCTCTTTCTTTTTGAGACTGGATTTTATGTAGTCCAGAACAGACTCAACCTTATAACTCATGATGGAATTGCTGGTGACCTTGAACTCCTGACCCTCCTGCCTCCACCTCCCAAGTCCTGACATCACAAATGTGCACACCACGCTTGGCTAGGTCCTTTCCCCTACTTCTTCCGTAGTTATTTTTGTCATTTCTATCCTCAAATTATGAGTTCATATTTTTAAGGGAAGAAAGAATGAACTTACTGACATTTTAAAATTATGATAAAGTAGACACAACATGAAATTTGATACCTTAATCACTTTTGTTCTGCAGTGCTGGGAACTGAACCCAACTTTTTAACTAACAGTATGCAAACATTATGCCGATGCATCCCATCCCCAACCCATCTCAACCGTTACTAAATGCACACACACACACACACACACACACACACACACACACACACCACACATTGTTGTTCACCATGACTACTGTCTCCTCGACTCTTTATCATGCATGAAATTCTGGAACTTTTAGAAACTAGTTCCCTACTCCCCATCAACTCTGGCAACCCTCACTCTGCTTTCTGCCTCTGTGGAGATGACCTCTCTAGTACTTCATGGAAGTGGAGCATCTCTCATGTGTCCTTCTGTAAATGGCTTTATATTACCTAATGTGGTGTCCTTGAGTTTCAATCATGTAGCATGTGTCAGAATTTCCTTCCCTTTGAAGACTGAATTGTATCCCGTGGGATAGCCTACATTTTGCTTATCCATTCATTTCCCAGTGAATGAATGGGTTCCTGTCCCATTCTGCCAATTGTGAGCAATGCTGTACGTACATAGATATACAAACATCAGCTAGAGTTCTTGCTTTCAATTATCTGGGATAGATGTGCATGTGATAGTCAGTTTATATTGTCAACTTGACTGGATTTGGAATCGTCTAGCGCTAATGCTGTGACCTTTTAATACACTTCCTCAGGTTGTGGTGACTCTCAACCATAAAATGATTTCCATTGCTACTTCATAACTGTAATTTTCTACTGTTACGAATCATAATGTAAATATTTTTGGAGATAGAGGTTTGCCAAAGGGGTCATAACCCACAGCTTGAGAACCGCTGACCTAGAGGGTTGGTTGGTGGTTTTTAAATATTTCGATAAACTATTCTGTTTTCTACAATAGCTGCACTGATCTCCATTCCCATCAACAGTGAGGTTTAATTTTAACAGTGGAGTTTAATTTCTCTGCATCCTCTGTAGCACTTGTTAGATTTTTATTGCTTGTTTGTTTGTCTTTAGTTTGAGGGACATGGGGTGCCATTTCACTGTGGTTCTATTTGTATTTTTCCTAAAATTCATATTAGTTCATGTGCTTCTCAGTTATTCATATATCGTCTGTGCAGAAGTGTTCATTCAGGTGCTTTGCTCATTGGGATCAGTTCGCTTTGTGTTGTTGAGTTATAAGAGTTCTTTATATAGTCTAGAATTTATCACATGCTTAACTTGCACACATTTCTCTCCTTTGTGGCTTATCTTTTCACTCTATTGGCTCTTTTGTTTGACTCAGGGAAGTTTTTATTTATTTATTTTCTCTTTTTTTTATTTAAAATTTGTTTTTCATACAATATATTCTGACATGTTTCCCCTCCCCCGACTATAGCTCCTTCCCACCTCCCTACCCACCCAACTTCATGTTCTCTTTCTCTCTCCCTCTCTCTATCAGAACAAACACAAAAACACAAAAATGAAAATCAAAACAAACAAATAAAAATGAAGTAAGACAAAAAGTGCTGAAATGAAACACAAACCCCACCAACAAAAACCTATGGAGTTTGTTTAGTGTTGGCCAAGGACTCCTGGACTTGGGGCCTGCTCTGGAATGTGCTTGATATACCCAGCGACACTCCATTAGAGAAAACGGATTTTCCCTTTGCCAGCAGGTATCAACTGCAATTAGCTTCATGTTTAGGGGTGGGACTCTATGTCCACTTCTCCCTCTCAGTGCCAGGTCTTCTTATGGCTCGAACTGTGCAGGCTCTGTATGCTGCCACAGTCTCTGTGAGTTCATATGTTGTGTCTGGAAGACACGGTTTCCTTGAAGTTGTCCATCACCTCTGGCTTTTCCAAGCTTTCTGCCTCCTCTTCTTTAAAGATCCCTGAGCCTTTTGAGGGGGAGGGGTTTGATGAAGACATTCCATTTAGGACTGAGTGCTCCAAATCTCTCACTCTCTGCCCACTGTCCAGTTGTGGGACTCTGCGTTAATCTATGTTAATGCCCATCTACTGTGAGAAGCTTCTCTGATGAGGGTTGAGTGGATCACTGATCTGCGGACATAGGAGTCATTATATTGTTGTCTTCCTTTAGCGAAATAATAGTGTCAGTTTTCTCCTAAGCTCATGACCTATCTAGTTTCATATTCTTGGCCATTTTAGTAGTGTCAGGTATTTCAAAACCATTGAGTCTAATTTGTGCTCCTGAAATACTCTTGTGTATGGGGGCCTACCAGGAGTCATACCCTTAAAAAAACAAAACTAATTCTCTCTCGTGCTGACCTCCTCACTCCATGCTTGAATCTTGTCTGACTTGAACTTTCAAAATTCCTGTGCATGCTGTCATAGCCACTGTGAGTTTATGTGTGCAAATGCTAGTTGTATCCAGAAAACACTGTTTTGTTGTCATCATCTACTCGAAGTTTCTCTGATGAGGGTGGAGATCTGCATTCCTCTATGGGTACAGCAATACGTCATTAGGAGTCAGTTTTAATATTGTGTCCATTTAACAGAATAATAGTAGTAGATTCTCTCCCAAAGCCTATGACCTATCTAGCCACAGGTTCTTGGATCCAATAACAGTGCCAGGTGTGGATTACATCTTCTAGAGTGAGCCTTAAATCAAATCAGAAAGTGTGTGATTACTTCCATAACATCCATGCCATATTGCACCAGTAGGCAGCATATTCTACCAGGCCAATTGTTATTGCAGCTCCTAGGGTTTGCAGCTGGATAAGTATCTTTACCAGCTGTGCATCTGACACAGGACTAGTACCCTGAAGAACTCAAAAAAGTAAACATCAAGGATATAAACAACTGGGCAGTGGTGGCACATGCCTTTGATCCCAGCACTTAGAAGGCAGAGGCAGGCAGATCTCTGTGAGTTCGAGGCCAGAGCTGGTCTCCAGAGCAAGATCCAGCATAGATAAGGCTACACAAAGAAATCCTGTCTCAAAAAACAAAAACAAACAAACAATGAAAAGAAAGAAAGAAAACAAGCAATCTAATCTAATTAAAAGTTGGAAAATGGAACTAGAGAGTTCTCAAAATATGAAATGCAAATGAATGAGAAGTAGGTTTTGGGTTTTTGTTTGTTTGTTTTTTTTTTAGTGCTAAACCTTTTTAGCCATCAGGCAAATGCAAATCAAAACAATTTGAGATTTCATCTTGCCCCCAGTCAAAATGATTAAGATCTTTTAAATGGCAACAAATGCTAGCATAGATGTGGAGAAAGAAAAATTTATTCACTGCTGGTGGGGGTGAAAACTAGCGCAGTCACTATGGAAATCAGTGTGCAGGTTCCTCAAAGGGCTAGAAATAGATCTTATCACATGACCCTGCCTTACCACTGTGGTGGTGTGAATGAGAATGGCTCAGATATTTGCATGCTTAGTCCCCAGTCTAGAAGGATTAGGAGGTGTGGCCTTGGTGGAGGAGGTGGGGCCTTGGTGGATGAGGTGTGGTGCTGAGGGTGGGCTTTGAGGTTCCAGGCCCAGTTTCTCTCTCTGCCTGCTGCCTGTGGATCAGCATGTAAGGCTCCCAGCTGCTTCTCCATCACCGTGTCTGCCTCCCATACAACTGCTGTTACTGCCATGCATTCTCTGGGTGCCCCCTTTCTTCTTCCTCTCATGGCCTCCTCGCTCTTGGTTGTATCTTTTTCTTCCTCTCTTGCTCTCCCCTGCTGTCTCATGGTCCAGCCCAGTCTGCAGGCCATGTTCAGTTTACGACTTTCTCTCCTCTGGACTCTTCCAGATGCCTCTGGCTGTTCTCTCCCTCATGTATGCCATAAAAACCTCCCCCTCCAGCTTACCTCGGAGCAGTCCTGTCCTCACTTTATACATTTACCTTATAAATTCACTGTAAGTCAGTACTATTACAAGTCAAAAATATATTTAATACCCCAACCTTGAGCCTCAGCCCAGCCTGCCTCCAACATGCTTGAAACACTTCCGTTAGCCTATAGTTGGGCGACATTATGAATACAGGGTCTACTTTCTAATAGGTGTTGGCTATCTCTTGGGATTTGTTGGATACGGTACTTTAAGTGAAAACAGAGTGGAGCATGGTGCTGGAAAGAGGGATTTGACTGAAAGCATCTCACTTTTCTGTGATAGTAAAGTTGAAAAAAAAAAAAAGTAAGTGGACCATCTTAAACCAAGAGATGTCTGTGCACACACAAACATGAACCCCAGTTCTTAAAAAAGGAAGGTACGTACCGATGTGGATCAGGGAGGCAAGGCAGGATGGAGACCCTAAGTGAGGAGAGAGGCTGTGTGGGGAGGGGGACAGAGGCCCCGACAGCATCTGGGAAGGAAGAATAATAAATATGTGAAAGAGAGTGGAACCGGGGCTCTGACTAGTGTTAGAGGGGTACAAACGTGGAGATGAACTTGGGATTCTGGATCTAACTTGGAAGAGCCCGTGTGACCTTATAGTTTCCGACACATGTAGATCATCATCAAATATTAAATATGTACGTGAAGAGGATACACACAGAGTCAAAAGCCAGGTCTACGTAGCTCTTCTCTCCATTTTATTCCAACCCTAGACACCCAAGGCCTTTTCCCATCACCAAGAGGCCTTTCCAGTGGTCCTGTCATACCTACCCAAAGACTTCCACGTGTATCTTAACCTGTGGGTCATGACCCCTCAGGAGTCAAAGGACCCTTTCATGGGGGTCGCATAACAGATATCCTGCATATCAGATATTTGCATTACAACTCATAACAGTAGCAAAATTACAGTTATGAAGTAGCAATTAAATAATTTTATGGCTGGGGGGGTCACCGCATGAGGACCTGTGTTAAAGGGTCGCAGCGTTAGGAAGGTTGAGAACCACTAATCTATACTCTACTTCAGTGGTTATTGCATGTGGGGGAATGTGGGCACAGTTTTGTTTTTTTTTGTTTTTTTTTTTTTAATCAAGTGTGATTCCACCTGGTGGAGGAACAGGCCACCTTATATTCATGCACTGTGGATGGACTTCCAGGTGGATGAAGAAACCTTTCATTCACTTTCCTGAGCCCTGTCTTCCAGATACAAAGACTACTCACCCAGCCACTCTTGGTGGTTCACTGTTCAAATGTCAGGCCTTGGGAAGTACAGACCCCAAGCCTGAAGGCAGCCTGGAGTTGGGTTTCCCCAGGGAGAGCACCCCTGCAGGGTAGCACTGTTAGCCTTAGTGATATCTGTGTCCTGATTTGGACAGGCTGAGATGCTCTTTAACTTCCTCCTGCTCTTGACTCAAGCCAGGATGATTTTGTTCATCTTTAAGGCTGCTGAGTCAGGCACATAATGCCTGGATATTGTTTTCCTGCAGTCAATGAGAGAATGAGCCTGGAGCCGGGAGAGCAAGACAATAAGGAAACAAACACAGGGTCTTCTTTAGTTCTAGGACATCACTATGCTAGGCCTAGTTCCTGAACAGGCAGGGCAGCCTCAGACGCCTGCCCACATTTTCTTATTTTTAAGGATGCAAAGAGGCATGCGATAAAATCTGCAGCAGAAACATCAAGTGAGTCTGACTTTTCCCAATCAAATTGCCAAAACTTTCAAAGATGCTGTGCACACAGTATTGCTCACAACTGAATGTTGGCCAAAGTAAGAGCCGTGGAACGAGCAAATTAACAGCTGACATGAGATAAAACATTGAATCCTAAAACCATAGAGTTGAGTAAGCAAGGATTTCTTCCTCTCTCTCTTTGGCAGGTTTACTAGGAGAGCAGTCTTTGGCTGGCATTTACCCAGTGCTTACTGTCTGCCAATTCTTATGTAAATTACCTGACCTGTATGTAATATTTCATTCAGCTCTCACCATAACCTTAAGAGGGCCACTCCCATCATGCAGAGTAAGGAACTCAGGGTTAGAGATGAAGTCACTCCTATACAGTGACCCAGTATCTTAGTTTGCTTCCTGTTGCTGTGATAAAGAACACTACCAAAAGCAACCTGGGGAGGGAAGAGTTTCTTTGGCTTACACATGTCTGGAGACATAGTCCATTGAAGGATGCTAAGGCAGGACAACTTAAGGCAGGAGTTGAAGCAGAAGCCATAGAGGAATAATGCTGATTGACTTGATCTCTAATGGCTTGCTCAGCTTGCTTTTTAAAAATACATTGCAGGACCACCTTCCCAGAGGTGGTGCCACAGTGGCCTGTGCCCTTTCACGTGATCATTAATCCATAACATGTTCCATAGACTTGCCAACAGTGCAATTTGATGGAGACGTTTTTCTCAGTTGAACTTTCCTCTTTCCAAATGACTCTCTAGCTTGAGTCTAGAGCCAAAAATCTCTAACCAACACATCCAGTTAAACACCAAAACATGGCATGTCTAGGAGTGTGCTATTCCAAATCTGGCTCTTCCTATCAGTTGTCTTGAGCTCTTCTGTGAGCTGCTGACAGCTTTGATGGGTAAAACTTTTGCTTCAGTAAATGCTTTGGGAAAAGAGTGCCAGAGAGAAACGTTTTTTAGCGATTCAAGGTGGCTCTAGGCTTATGTGGTGTCAGATACAGACCAAGAATGGAGCTGTGAGAGGAGAATTCTGAGGGCTTGTGCGAAAACTCCGAGGAAACAAGACAAGAGTCTTGTGACCCCAGTTTCTTCAAAACACAGAATTGTTCTTGAAATGCTTTCATGCTCCTCTCAGGTGTAGCAGAGAGGAGTGAGTTTACTT
>CABHPP010137373.1:8768-41788 GCA_902168425.1 Peromyscus attwateri
ATCTCTTCTCCTGAACAGACATTTTGCATTCTACACCCTATTCCTCCTTATGAAACTTCTTCTCTGAAGGTACATTTGCAAAATAATACCTGAACCAATATATCTTTAATTAGAATCAAGAAAAAACAAAACCAGATTCACTTATTTTAAAAGTGGGTATTAAAGCCCAATAGTAGATCATAAAACTCATCTGATGCAATATACTCTAAGCCTTCTTTGCTATAAACCACATTAGCCTACATTAAACACCATTTTCTTTCACAGTCCAATATCTACTACCTATATGTCTATCAGCTATCAATTATCTATTTGGAGATCTATGTATCTATCTGTCAGTCAATCATCCATAAGACTACATATGCCAAGATGTTGGAAGGGAGATGTCTGTGTTTGTATTGCAGAGTCATGAGAAAAATGTGTTAATTATTACTATGAATAATATTTAGAACAATTTGACAAACATAGTTCATTTTTTTTCTACAAAATGTTTACTCTTACATATGCGTGCCACCATTTACATGCAACTACCAGATTTTATTACTAATAAAAGGGGTTTTACGATACAGTGGTTGTTATGTTTATTGTTTGTATGTGGGGCATGTTCTTATGGTGTTCATACATGTGTTTCCTCTTTCTTTATACATCTCTGGGCTTCTCATTATCCTCCTATCTCTCCTCAAGCCACAGGTCTCATCCCTCTGTTTTCTTCATATAACAGAACCCATTGTGTTTATCATTCTGAATTTAACCAAGTTCTCTTAATACTAAAAATTATGTGTGGTGGTATTGTGTTCCCCAAAATATTGTGCACGCTAATAAACTTATCTGGGGTCAGAGAAGAGAACAGCCACAATATTAAACAGAGGATAGGCAGTGGTAAGCACATGCCTTTAATCCTAGCATTCCAGAGGCAGAAATCCCTCTGAATCTCTGTGAGTTCAAGGCCACATTGGAAACAGCCAGGCATGGTGACTCACGCCTTTAATCCCAGAAAGTGAGCCTTTAATCCCAGGGAGTGATGGCAGAAAGCAGAAAGATATATAAGGCGTGAGGACCAGAAACTAGAAGCTTTTAGCTGGTTAAGCTTTCAGGCTTTGGAGCAGAACAGTTCAGCTGAGATCGATTTGGATGAGGACTCAGAAGCTTCCAGTCTGAGGAAACAAGATCAGCTGAGGAATTGGCAAGGTGAGGTAGCTGTGGCTTGTTCTGCTTCTCTGATCTTCCAGTGTTCACCCCAATAACTGGCACTGGGTTTGTTTTTATCAATAAGAACTTTTAAGATTCATGCTACAATTATGCAAAATCATTCTGGTTACAAGTGAGTAAAATTACACTTTGTATATATGTATATATATATACATATACATAAATATATTTATATAGAGTATTTTATTTATCAATTCATTAATTTATTGATAGATATCTAGGCTCTTTCTACCCATTTTATTAAATAAATGGATTAAAAGGATTTCTTAAAACACTTCTCAATATGCAAGATATTTTAGGAATACCAGCAACTTTGCAGACATGACTACAGACTCTGAGAATTCCTTTAGATGATTCAGTGAAGCTAGGTGTAGAATTAGAATGCACAGTGATTAAGGGGAGGAGCTACTTGATGTACTTTACACTATTCTGTGCTAGGCATGGTGGTTTGGATGAAAATGGCCCCCATAGGCTCATATGTTTGAATGACTGCTTTCTTGTTATTGGAACTGTTTGAGAAGGATTAGGAGGTGTGGCCTTATTGGAGGAGGTGTGTCACTGGAGGTGGGTTTTGAGGTTTCAAAAACCCATACCCAGTTGCTTGCTCTCTCTCTCTGACTGTTGCCTACAGATTAGAATCTGAAGCTCTCAGCTACTCTTCTAACACAATGCCCATCTGCTTCCTGCCATTATGATCATGGACTAACCCTCTAATACTATAATCAATCTTCAAATTAAATCCTGTCTTGTTGTAAGTGTTGTCTTGGTCATGGGGTTCCCTCATAGCAATAGAACAGTAATTAGGACAGAAGTTGATACCAGGAGCATGAGATTGATGTGACAAGCCGGGCTATGCTGTTGTTTGGAGGAATATGGAAAACTTTGGGACTTTGTAGTAGAAAAGTGGTTGAACCCCTTAATCAAGTCTTAATGAACCATCCTAGTAGGAGCATGGAAAACAGTAGTACTGAGGGTGATGTGGACTATGCAAGCCTGACTCAAGAGGTTTCACAGTGGAATAACATTAGCAAGTGGCCTAAAAACTATTCTTGTGGTATTTTGCCAAGCAATGTGGCTACATTTAGCATTTGTTTTAAAATTCTCCTAGAGGCTAAATTGAAGAGTTGTGGCTTAATGGCACTAGCAGGTGAAATTTCCAGACATATGTTATGTGGTTATTATTGGCCACTCTTATGCAGATCTACAAGGAAGTCAGGAACGAGAAATACAAAATGTACGGTTTGGGGAGAAAAGCAGCACCTGGGAATTTAATATTGGAACCAAGTCTTGTGCTCAAAGAGAGGCAAAATTTAATGAAAGACCTGTTTTAAAATGAAATAAAGGGAGTGGTATCCTCAGGGCAAGACCCCCCCCCCCCTCAGCTAAGCTTCCAACTTACAAAAATGAATTCAAGTAAAGCTTAAGCAGCAATGGAAACCATCAATAAAGGAAAGTTTATGCAGATGTAATTCAAGGAGGGGGACAGGCTATCGTACCCTCAAGCACAAGAACTTGGCATCTTTGGCCTTGTGATTCTGGACTTAGAGTCAAGAACACAAGGAAGGGCTTGAGGACTCTCTCTACAGGGTTAAAGAAAGCTGCTGAGGCAAGGTATGTGACAGGGAAGTTGCTGCATGGAGGCCCAGAGGGGCCATTGCATGAAGCTGTGAGGGTGAATCCCGGATTGCCTTAGAGACCCCAAGATGCAGAGGTGCCAGAGCTGTGAAATTCTTGCCAAGGATAGCTTCAGACAGGGTATAGAGGCAGTCAGAAAGAAAGAAGTGTGTTGAATCAGCAAGGATGGAAGGGAAGAGTCATCTAAGCCCTCAGACATCAGATATAGAGCTGCAGAGAGTTCTATCCTTTTGGAATGGTAATATATATTCTGTTCCAAGTATGTGATCTGGTTTTTTTTTTTTTTTTTTTTTTTTTTTGGGGTTACCTTTTAGAGATCCCCTTTAGTTCGAGGAGACTTTGGACTTTAAACATATTTGAGACTGTTATAGCTTATGGAAACTTTTGAAGTTGAACTAAATGAATTTTGCACTATGATGGCTACAAGCCTATGGAGACTGTGGAGTGGAACATGGTGGCTTGAGTGAGGATGGCCCCCATAGGCTCCTATGTTTGAATGCTTGGTTCCTAGTCAGTCAGCAGAACCATTTAAGAAGGATTAGGAAGTGTGGCTTTGTTGAAGGAAGTGTGTCACTGGGAGTGGATTTTGTGGTGTCAAAAGCTCTTGACAGACCTAGTCTCTCTCTCTCTCTCTCTCTCTCTCTCTCTCTCTCTCTCTCTCTCTCCCTCCCTCCCTCCCTGCTGCCTTCAGATCAGGATGTAAAGCTCTCAGCTACTGCTCCATCACCATTCCTTTCTGCTTCCTGTCATGTTGATCATGGACTAACCTAAAACTGTAAGAAAGCTAGCAGTTAAATGATTTTTTTTTTATAAGATTTGCGCTGGTCCTGGTGTCTGCCTTGGTCCTGGCATCTTCTCACAGCAAGAGAACATAACTAAGGCAGTGGGTGGATGAGTCATGTAGAGCTCCTTACTCCTTGTACTCTAGGCATTTTCATTATCTTCTTAGTCTAGACTGAGGCACTTCAGTAATGTACTAAGCTAAATTGTGGAAGAGTAAGAATTCAATGGCAGGTAATATGCCTCCAGAGCTTGAATTTTAATTTATTCTAAATGGAATATTTATGATATTATTTTTAAAATATTTATAATTTAGCCGGGTGGTGGTGGCACATGCCTTTAATCCCAGCACTCGGGAGGCAGAGGCAGGTGGATCTCTATGAGTTCGAGGCTAGCCTGCTCTCCAAAGTGAGTTCCAGGAAAGGCACAAAGCTACACAGAGAAACCCTGTCTCAAAAACCAAAAAAAAAAAATTCTTTATAATTTATTTCTATGAATTTTGATTAAGGAAAAAATAGAGGATGTTGTTTAATTCTAGCATAGGAAATTGAGCCAATAGAGACAAATGTTAATTAAAACATAATAACAAAATAGTATCTAGGTTTATAGGAAAAAGTTTCTAATGCTAGAAACAAAGAATTTAAAATAGAAAAGTAGTGAAAGGGAGAATGTAGGGAACTGGGGGACTGTGCATAGGACAGAATCAACCCAGATATTGGATGGCTTTTTCATTAAGAGACACACAGACATGTACAAAGAGCACATGGTTCTGACCACATAGCCTGGCTTGGTTCATGGGACTTTGACAATTATTAATGAATCAATGTAAAGCATGACAAATGAGCATGGTGCTTTGATGACCATAAGATGATGCCAGTGTTTCTGTTGTTAAAATGTCACCAGACAGTGATTTATCCAGCAGGACAGTCTGCTCAGTGATATGTATGATGCTGTGAAGAATACTGGAAGAATCCATGCTTATGAAAAAATAGCATGGGTGGCTTGTTCTCTCAGTTCTAGATGATCCTGAAGGACATGTACCATTTGACTACTTGACAGTAGAAATGACTATAGTGATTCTTACAGAAGGTTGAATGAACTCAGCCTTTAGGTCACTTTACACACTATTAAAGTCAGTGCTTGTGATGGAACCTTCTTTGCTTCCTCTTGGAAAACATCTACATCAGTGTTCCAGCATCAGGTTTGGAAACCAAAATTACTTTGTCCCTACAGGGACCATGAGAATAGGCATGGAAGAATAGCTTTGGGGTTGGATTGAACTCTGTCAGAAAAGGAAGATTAAAAATGCCCACTTAAATTTTGGTTAAAATTCTGGAAAGCACACATTCTGATTTTTTCTTGATCAGCATTGGTTCAATAATTCCTTAAATAATATTCTTAGGCAGTTTAAAAAGATTCAGCTAAATGACTATTTAGCACAAGATGAGTACATTATGCAAATATTAATAAATCATAAGCCTTTGAGACATATGGAGAAAATCAGGCCTAAACTCTGACTGTTTTTTAGGCAATGTCCCCACTCCTCTCCCAGGTGCCTGCCACCAACAGCAACAACTTTCACAAAGTAATGAATTTCTGTCATTCTGGAGGCAGTAACTTCAATTAGAAATTAAAGTGAAATATAGGTTCCGAGGGAGGGAAAGAAATATTTAACTTGGAAAATTTGCACTTGCCTTTCAGAGGCTGCAGTGCTCAAAGGAGAGCGGTGTCCATCCTGGGGCACTGGTGGCTTTTCAGAAAGCTGCACAGTGCGTTGCTGTTATAAATTGGGGCTATTTATTTTCTTCTTTAGGATTTCATGTATTTCTGCGCTGATGAATGAATGTACATTGTGTGAAGTTCTTACTGGAATCTTGAGCTGCAATGAAACACATGCACACGTGTGTTGAACATTTTTCGTACCCGAGCCCTCAGAGAAGGTAATAAATACGGGGGGAGAACTTGGGAGCAGCCACAGCCTGCAGACTCTTGGTAACAATTGGACAATTTCAAATGAACTTGGTAGAAACAGAGCCCTTGTTTCCTCCCATGCATTTCACACATCATAAAAATATGATTTTTTCGATGTATATATGTATTTCGTGTATTTATCTTCAGGAAGATGTCAGACATACCCAGAATTCAGCTTAACTTCCTTCCTAGGCATCTCTCCATCCAGTGAAATTAGCAATTGAGACCAGCCATCTGCTGTTTGCAGAATTCTGGTGGCACAGGCAATAAGAGCTGCATGTGCTCTCTATTGGATTCCACCCTCTGCTCTTTTCCACCCAATTTTAGTCTATTTTAGTACCCTTTGTGGTAAAGCCCTAAAATAATGGGTGCAACAACTTCCCTGAATTATGGAAATCCTTTGATCAGACTTCTGGATCTAAGGGTGACTTATCTACCTCACGTCTCACAGTTCCACATTTTCACCCAAATGTAATGGCTTCTATTTTTACATACATATTCTGGTTTTCCATCCCCTGGATATTCTCTTGTTCTTTTGTTTTCCCATAGAAAGGAGCGTGTGAATGAGTGAAGGAGGAGGAACCAGAGATGCTGTTTCACAGCCCTGGCTGTCTTGCATCCTTAAACTTCAGAATTCTCATTAAGGTATATTCTCTCATGGGCTTTTAGCTATTCAGAGACAAGTTTAAATATTAATATAAGGTGTTCTGGCCAAGCTCCCAAATCTCTACCGATTTCTTTATATAGATATTTTTGAATCTGAAATCTCTTCCTGATTTTCTTTTTTGTTCTCTGTCACCTGAATCAATGTGGATTCTGCCCAAGTAACTTCTGGTTATTTTGCCTTTCAAATGAGCAAACACCTTTTACTGACAGCATGAAGACTTTTTTGATCTTCATCTCAAATCCATACACAAAACTGTTTTTAAATGCCAGAAGAGTTACACAATAAGAAGAGGGTTAATGTCTCAAACTCAGCAACCTCCCTGACTACGCAGATCTGTAGCCTGTGTGGGCTGTTCCCCTGGGCAACAAGATACATGCCAAGCACTGCCTTGGAGCCTCTGCCTGGTGAAGTGGATTTTAAGTAGTCCCTATGTAACTATGAACAGTTGAGAGTTCAGAGTTTTATGGTTTATTAAAATGTATCTTCATGGGAAAGAGGTACCATTTTCTCCTACAGGAATTCCTGTTACAAACAAGATACAACAGCATATCAAAGGCAAACAGGAAAATAATTTACATTAGTAAATGTCAGAGAGTGAAAGCCTGCAGGTTTACAGGGGACATTCTTTAAGATCTTACATAAGGAAACTACAAAAGTTAGCAGTTACCTTGTTGAAGCTTATCTGGGATGCCATGAGCATCTCAGCGATGGAAGGGTGATTGGCAGCCTCCACACTGAGGTCTGGGGTAAAACAGGAGCTCCCTCCAGTACACAGGAGCCTGGAGTTAATACTCTGTGCAGCTTTTCCTTGTCAAGGTGACTTTGTCTATCTAAAGTCATCCAGATCCAGAAAATTGGTCAACAGGTGGAAATCATTGCTTTAAATGACACTGGAACCCATGTTCGAGTCTCGAGTGTCTGGCCTTCAAGTTTGAAAGGAACTTCTCACTCCTTTGTCCTCCAAGGGATGTTTAAGATGACCACCCTTTGTGCATTTGTGCTACTCAGGAACTAGAATCTTTTAGAGAACCAACTCTCTCAACACTTTCTTTGCTGTTTCCTTCAGCATCTTCATTGTAAAAGGAGAAACTGTCCTGTCTTCTTCACGGGTATATGATGAAAAGCAGCTGCAGCCCTGGACATCGAGGCTCTTAGATGTTAAGCCACACAACACACAGGTGCAAAGCTTTGCTTTTTGATTCTCTCTTTTCTTTTTCTCTTTCCATTTTTGTCTCTTTTATTGACAATTTGCATGTTAGTGAGTACTCTACCATTTGTCACAACCCAAGCATTTCTCTTGCTTATTTTACATTTATTTTCATATGATTTTTTAAATTTCATAGGTGTATGCACTGCAGTTTGGTCATATCTATCCTGATTGCCTCTTTCAGTTCCTCGAAGATTCCCCTCAGTGGTTTATCTAGAGTGACCTCTTGCCTCTTTTTCCACTGAATATATGTTAGTGTGTGTGTGTGTGTGTGTGTGTGTGTGTGTGTGTGTGTGTGTCTGTGTGTGCATATGTGTATATATATGTATATATACATATATATGTATATATACATATATGTGTGTATATATACACATATTTCCCCTTGATTTTTATGTCACCTGTGTGGGTGGGTGTTTTGCCTGCATGTACTTGTATGCACCATGTATGTGCAGTGCCCACAGAGGTCAGAAGAAGGCATCAGATTCCCTGAGATTGGAGTTACAGATGGTTGTGAGGTCCCTGGTAGGTTCTGGGTATTAAACCAGTATGTTCTGAAAGAGGATTCAGTGTTCCTAACTCTGTGCCATCTTTCCATACATCACTATGATCCCCTGATTTTAGCAATCCTCTGAATCCAATTAGTGATGCCAATATGTACATGGTTGTAAGGTCATTCATTGGACCTTACCAAGGGCCTATATCCCTGAAGAAAATGGCTTTCCATCTCTAGATAGTCTTTTAAATTTTGAGTCAGGGTCTCTTTATGTTGCCCAAGATAGCCTGGAACTCACTCTATAATCCAATTTGGTCTTGAACTTTCAATTTACCATATTCCTGGTTTAAGTCTTCTGTATAATTAGGATTCCAGGCTTTGCCACCAGGCCTGATGTCCTTCCTTTAAAATAGTACCAAATGCCGTCACCTCCAGTACATACAGCCGTGTCTTCACAGTGTGAGTGGTGATAGAGTCATGCACTGCTGCTGCTCATCAGCTGAGCCGCCCTGCAGAGGAGGCCTGTACTTCCTTTAAAAACTGTGCATGTGGCCATGACTGGCTGATGACTGAAGAAGTCATGAAGAACCAACCCTCAGGCATCCCGAATCCAGAATGCAAGCTGAATTTTATCTGAAGTTCTGAATGTATTTTTTTTTCTGGAAAGGATTTTGCTTTCAAGGCCTTAATGTAATCATTTTGCTCTTGCGTTTGTGTATTCTTCTTTTCTTCCAAGCAACACTTACTCTGACAAATCAAGACGGAAAAAAAGGAACAACAACAAAATAACAAAAACAATAACAGCTTTTAGGCCAAAAACTAGTCAGTGTTTCTGATTGGAGTAACAGATACTCGTTGTGGGGAAAGGGACTGTGAGACACAGTACAGTGTTCTTCAAGATTTGAATGCTCTAATTATAAACTAAATATACAACTAACAATAAGAAATGGTAATTACCATTGGGGATGTGAATACCTTTGGTAGGGGTGGGTGGAACTGCCTAGATTTGGCCTCGGGGTAGCATGGGGGAGGGGGATGACACTGGAAGGCTTATACCACAATAAGATGGAAACAAGGCGTGTTGGAGATTACCATGGCACAGCTCATTTAACTGTATAGTCAGGTGCTGCAAGCCACAGGAAAGCATAATGGAATTCAGCTACTATCACAAAAGCTACTACTTGGAAAAGGCAAGGACGTCTCCAAAGGTTAAGCCATGGCTTAAGAAGTCTTGGTGATATTCTAGCTTTGGTATATATATTAGCTGGTTCCTACAATGATTTTCTTGTAGTGCTATGCATGCTTCCAAGAATTCCTAACAGTGTATTTATCTAAAATACCTATCAAGCATCCAAGGCCAAATGAAACAACACTTGTCTCCTAGGTCAGGAGGATAGCTTTATTTCTTGTGCAATTGGGAGTGAGACCCTTCTTCCTTACATCCTTACTAATAGACTCCTAATTTTTTACTTAACCACTTCTAGGAATGTAGATTGAGCACATAAATTCCTTTCTTGACTAACGATCATTAGCACTCATTTGGGTTGTAAAAGAAAGACTGACAGCCACTGCCTGAGGAAAATTCCTACCTGCCTTTATGACCCTGTAGGAATTCAAGCCTGGTGACCTTGCTCTGGCAGAGGATCGCTATGGCTTGGGTTTATAACTGAACACCTCAGAAACTGAGGGGAACTGAGTTACAAGAAGAACGAAGAGAGGATATTAAGGAATTTGACTGGAGAGGATTTTTGACTAGAGAACTGGAAGAAAGGATGGATGATGAGGAAGAGCCAGACAGGAAAGTACTAGATGGGTAAGAACAAGATGAGAAGAACCTAGATGAGGCAGAACTAAGATAAGAGAATAAAGATAGAACTTAGAGGGAACAACAGATAAAGGTAGAGACAAATCAGGCAAGAAAGGAACCAGGCTTGAGTACAGAATTGTAGCTGTGTAGATAAGATTTATCCCCAGAGGAATAAAGTAGACGGACAAGGAGCTTGGTGTACTTAGACTCATTTCCCGAAAATAATTTTCGCTGTTTGTAGTTTCTCTTCTGAGCCCCTGGGAAGTATATTATTAAGGCTGGTCCTTTATTAATATACAAGAGTCAGGGTTCTCTGATGTGCAGCTATTTCCTCTAAGCATTAGCTCCGGAGAGGTGAGGAAATTCTGGAAGCTCACTAAAGTTACAAGACTCAAGAGGCTTCTGTGAAGATTGGATACATGAGCATTTAAAGAGAAGAGCCTCTTCAGTGGAACTGCCTGGACACTGAGTAGGGAGCTCCAGCATGCAGCCTTTGAGTCTTTGTCCTAGCTGGGGTAGGATATTTGGGGATCCATTTGAGAGTCAACTCTGCTCCTATAAGTTACTCCACTAAACTTATTGGTTCATTAAGCTAGACTTGAGTGACATCATTTCTTTGGCCTGTCATCAGTGTCGTCTGAATGAATAGATGCTTGTTCATGTCTCCCTTGGACAAGTCACACAACATTCCTAATTGAAACTTGATGAATAAAGGCAGCAATGCAAGAGACCTGAGTGAGGTCCCCAGTGATGGAGAGAAAACAGATAGAGAAGAGCTCTCACGACCTTGGATCAATAGATGAAGAGCTGTGGGGTCAGAGAACAGTTGCATTTCTGGGACCATTGCCAAATCTAAACTTTGTTGTCTTGAGGACACTGTGTTTTTTGCTTTCTTGTGAGCTACATGTGACTTTAAGTTGCACTGGAATTATTCATGTGTGAATGTAAACTCTGTGTGTGTGTGTATGTGTGTGTGTGTGTGTGTGTGTGTGTGTGTGTGTATTAGCATGTGCACATAAAATAGCACAGGGGAAGTGGAAAACACCATTTGCAAAACAATGTGCTATTCAGTAGTCAACAAATATTTGGTAAGCCCTAGTTTGATGATAGACATAGTGATGGGCTATAGGGAATGCGGGGATATTCAAAGCAGACATGATCTGTCTTCATTGGGTTTATTATCAGCGCCCTAGACTATCTCAGAGCTAAATTTGAGGGAATATGACATTTGGAGGCTGTTTTATTCCTTGCACAGCATATTGGCAATTGTCTAGTGGGCTAAGCTAAAAGTTACATTTTCATAAAAAATCCCATTTCTTTGCACCGAGACAGAGCATTAAGAATTTAGGTGAAGTCATAAACGTTATCGGCACAGCAAAGCTGCAACAAGACGCATAGTAATCGAGGCCACAGGGAGAGCTTAAAATGCCACTGATTTATTGTGCACACAGGCTCCAGAGTTCTGTGATGATAAGAAAGCACTGTGGAGGCAGGGCATAAGACCAGCACTGAATCCTCTTCCAGGAGAAGCCAGAGCTCCCAAGAGGCTGTGATCTGCACCCCCTTAGAAGTGTAGTGTTAGGGGGGCCGAACGTGGAGTAAGACAGAATGGTGGTACAGGCAAGAGGACTAAGGCTCCAGAAAATCAAGAAAACGTTCTTCCTGACGTAGTAGCTATTTTAGTTTTGTGCTCAGGAGAGGTGAATGTCTTTTGGTCAAACTGTCTCCTTAAAGCATGGGGACATAATTAGCTTATGCTAAAAGGAAGGTGTGCTTGGATAATTTCAGATGAAGTAGGAGAGACATAGGAAGAGAATGAAGCTAAAGAGAAAACCGGAGGAGTTTGGAACAAGCTCATAATCCCAGAATTTGAAAGGTAGAAGCAGGAAGATTAGGAGTTCAAGGATCATCTTGGCTACATAAGGAGTTGAGGCAAGCTTAAGCTACAAAAGACTGTCTCAAAATGAATAAACAAACACAAATGCCCAACACAACAAATCCAAAAAGCACAAGGCAGATTCCATATGTGCACAGAGGCTTCCATTTAGTCCCAGAGGGATTCAAGTGCCTCTGATGCATGGCCATGGTGGTCAGCACTGAGTTTGATCACTTCCTGTGGGTGTTATTTTGTCTTGTCCCTGTTCATTTCCCCTCAGTTCTTAGCAACAAATATCTTAAAATGAAGAAGTGTCTGCCTCTTTCTAGAAGCAATAGGATATGAAATCACTCTGTAGCCATGTTTTCCTGATTTCCCTGCAAGGGATGAAGGAAAGAAAACAATAGACCATTACATCCAGAGAGTGTATTTGTTGCTCTTCATAAGGAGTAGTGTGGACTGGAACGTCTTGGAGCTGAAAATGTATTAAAACCCTGAAGCTAGTGGAAAGCTCCTGTCTCCCTCCTGTGACGTTTTCATGTTGACGTCCTGCTGTTCTCCGCATACCTCTCCTTCTCCACACATGCAGCCCCATCTTTTGCTTGTTTCTGGCTATGGCCCTGTGAGAGTAACACCTTGGATGACACAGCCTCCAAGATGCTCAGGGCCCCCATCGCGTTTGGTTAGTAGACGGCAACAGCTGGAGATGAGAGTCAGAGGAAGACGTGATTCTACTGTCTTTGGCTTTGAGCTATACCATTCAGAAGCAGCAAGCCCTTCTGGGACTGCATTTCCTTTCAGCTGATTCCCACAAGATGCTAGCTAGCTTCCACTGGGCCTGGCTGCTATTCCTTCCTCTCCTTTCTGTGCAGGCTCTGGGTGGCAATGGATTCCACCTGTTGTTGGTTTCTGGGTTTCCCATACTTCTTTCAGATCTTTTAATTTTGCCCATGCTTCTGTAGATAAGTTCATTATTAAAGTCTGGATGGTATTCTATTTCCTGTCAGGAACTCTGGAACTCAGAGACATTGCATGTGCTATGGTACCTCCACAAAAGTATGGTGTTGGGCTTTGATGAATGTGTCTTCAGGCAACATGGATACAAGAGGGCTAAGGTAGACATTGTTTGTAATTAGTTTTTTGACCTTATGCCTCAGCTCCATTAAATATCAGACACTAAAGATGCTAATGGATCCTTTTAAAAGGTTACTTCTACTCTAGTACCAGTCAGACATCACATTCTTTCCATCTCCAAGGCTCTCCCTCCGTTCTCATGTACTATGGTGATCTGGTTTCCGAAGTGGCCATATCCCACAATAATGTACCCTACTTCTCTAGGATCATATTATCTTCTCTCACAGAACCAGTGTGAATTCTTGAAAATTCCAAGTCGCATCAGGTCTCTCCCTGTTCAGACATTTCTAATGGTTTCCCATTACATTAAAATAGTAGCAAACAGGATTGAGAATATAGTGGGTAAACTACTTGCTGAGCTTGCTAACTAACCAACTGGCTAGTTAGGTAAAGCCAGCTGGTGAGCTTTGGACTCAGGAGGAGAAGCTGCCTCAGGAAATAAAGTGGAAAGCAATTCAGGAAGACAAGTCACACCAACCTTTGGCCTCTACCTGCACACAAACACACACACACGCACACGCACACGCACACGCACACGCACACGCACCACAAGTTCAAAACCAAATCAAAGCAAAAGTTGTTATCCTGCATAATAAGACTGTGGCTTCCTTTCTCCTCACCTCTGAAAGTTTTGTCTGTCTGTATTGTTCATACACCCCCACCCCCAATTACTCCATCCTCTTGAACATGATCTTTTGCTCCAGACCCTCACATGGCTGGCTTTCTTTTTCACGGAGTTCTTACTTGATGCACACTCAAAAATGACAAGCCATTTGCTAGTATCTGATTTTACTTAACGTATCTCAGCAAATTGATTTATGTGAAATGATAATTTCTATTTACTGACTACCTTGTTTGGAGTCTGGTCCCCTCCTCTCTCTCTCTTTCTCTCTCTCTCTCTCTCTCTCTCTCTCACACACACACACACACACACACACACACACACACACACACACACGATTTACAGAACCACAGCTTCTTAAATGCCTTGCATGGTTTCTGTAGTTTAATACCCTACAGTCTCATCTATGCAGAACTATCATTATCCTGGGTTACAAATTGGGAAATTTAAGGAAAAGGAAATTCAGTAACTTGCTGAAGTCTATACCCAATTAGGAAGTGGCCCTGCCGAATTTTGAAATCTGGCCATCTGGCGCTTCAGCCCATGTTCTTAACTGTGAAGCCGTACAGTGTCCTAACACTTGCTGTCAAATCCTTTCATTTCACACTCAGGTTTTGGAATGAGAGAAAGCATTGCTTTGAAATGTAGGCACATGCCTACCCTCTGCTGCGGGGTTTACTACACCCTAAAGACTTGACTAGGAGACCAGGACACCCAGACGACAAATTGCTTTCTGGAATGCGGAGACTTTGGGAAATCCTGAGTCCCAGAAGTGCTGAGCCTGCATCTGGCATAAATTCACAGGCAGTTTTCCCCTCAGATTTCCACTATTAATTAATTAATTCAGAAAACATATAATAAGTGCTTCTGCCCCACGAAAACGCCTCATGTGCAGAGATGAATGGAATGAGGTCCTCACTTTTAGTGAGTCCAGGCCAATAGATTACCCACTGCACTGTATTCTTTTCAGTGCTTTTCCTATGCTCACTACAATAACATGGAGGAGTTGTTTTCTGAAGGAGGACTCCATCCTGGCTTTAGGAGTCAATGTTATCAGATGTTCAGATTCTCTCTATCAAGGCTGTCTCACAGTGACTTCACAGGCTCTTCTTTGACAATCCCTTGTGGAAGACCACACCATGGATGCTACCCCTTTGCAGGTGCTTGTTAACCTTGCAGGTCTGGTCTTGCCTCTAAGTGTGAATCCTATTTTGACAACCAACACCCTGCCCAGGCTGTTCCTCACTAGAGAACATCTTGTTCCCATACCATCTTCACTGTCCCTGGCCCTCAGTGAGAGCCAAGGTTCCCAGTACTGACTGTGCCTCCCTGTCTGGTAATTCAATCAGTCTCGTTCATCTTTTCGGTTTCTGTCTCCCAGTCACCCCATTTTGTCTCTTTCAAACTCTTTCCCAAGCACCTGCAAATCTGCATGGCAGCTATGCACAGGATCATCTTGCAGCCACATGTGGTAAAGTGTCTCTATATCCAGCCAAGAAACGCACCCTGTTTTGATTCAGTTTCAGTGTACCATGAATTTATGTGGAAGTGTGTATTATCAACTTCCTATCCCCTGTCCTCCTTTCTTGCTAGATTTCCCACTGTAAATTTAAATAGCCCTGCTTCAGGTCTCTTTCTTCCAGATGCATTAGTGTTCAGGAATCCCTGCTAAAGGCTTCTTTAGTTACTTCCTCCTTGTATCTCGAAGTTCTGAAGCCACTCTACATGACCTTCTGTCCTTCATGGTTCTTCTGTGCCTTTCATTTTTGGCTTGATCTGCAGATATAATCAGAGTTCTAAATCTTTCTGTTTTACAGAGTACATCCCACAATGGCAGTCCCTCCAACAGCAGGTGGATAATGGAAACACAGGAAGAGAGTGTGGCTTCTGTAGCTCCATGCAAAATAAGGAGTGAGAAGAATGAGCGAAGCCACAGAAGGCAAGACACAACAGCTGGGAGTGTGACCTCACTCCTACAAAAATGACCCTGAAATTTGCTGGCTTGTTTTTCACAGATGGTACAGCAGCACCTACTAATAAAACTCCCAAAACAGAATCCAAAGGGCAAAGTAGTAAGGGGCGGTCTCCATTCAGGAACACACCTGTGGAGCGGTAGCGCAAACAAGAGGAAGGTCTGTGATTTCATATCCAGAAATGAATATATCTGCCTGAGTCTGGGTTTTTTTTGGAAAGAACCCCACACTGAGATGGGGTATTGTTGGGGAGTGCTGCCTGGAAAATTGCCACAAGGGAGTGAAGGAAGCAGGATGCTGCAGGACATAGGCTGACTCTCAGTGTGAACAAGAACCTCCCATGTTTCCATGGGGTGAAGACTCCTTTGTGGGACTCGATGCTGGGTCTTCACATCCTCACATGGGCCAGGGCTGGAGTCTGGGTGTCTTCCACCCTTTGGGCCAGTTTTGTCCCTTGTGCACATCTATAGTAGTATACTGTTGTTGTTGTTGTTGTTTTCAGGGAAACTTTATCCACTTAGATTTTGTCTTCTGTCATTTCTGTACACCCCAATGCCTCCAGCACTACTTAGCCTTCATTTCTAATATAATAAACAGTTACCTTTCATAATGAGTATGTCTTGTAGTGGAGTCTATGTCTTCTCCTGATGCAGATATACTTACTGAAACACCACATGCCCAGTCTAATGAGGAAGGAGTGTCTGGGGTTGCCTGCAAGCTTGCACAGTTCATGGGCCAGTAACATTGATATCAACTTGGAGCTTGCTAGAAATGCTGAATTCTACACGTGAGCCAGGCTTTCTCGGTAGGATTCTCTATTTTAAAGAAATTACTTAAGGATAAGAAATACTGGTACATATTGAATGGAGAACTCATTTTATTTTGTTTCTGATCCCCTTGGCAACATCATAATGACCGCTTGAACAAATTCTGCCTTCTGTTGTCCTATAACTGATACTTTAGATCCTGCATTCTTATCCTAAGATGGAGCACATTTCCAATGCCTGAAGTAAAAACTCCAAGGCTCTGACATGGTATTCAGGCTTCCTCTTCTCTTTTCATTTCCTGCAGTCTGTCTCCTGTATGAACTCTCCAACCATTCTGTCTACCCCTAACTCAGTACACATCTCACACCCCTTTGCCAGCTTCTGGGTTATTGCTTCTGAAATAGTCTCCGGCCTTCTAAATTGCCTATAAAAACCTTAGCCTTTAAAATCCAACCCGCATGCCTTATCATCCCTCACAGTTCCCACTTAGGCAATCCTACAGTGGATGCCATCTCTATAAACAGTACATATTTGTGTGTACATATGTATTCGTGTGTGTGTGTGTTCAAGAGTACATTTGCACATATTTGTTTGGAAGACAGAGGTCTTTCCATTTTGTTTTCTTTTTTTTAAACAAGATCTCTCATTGGTCTCCGATCTGACAAGTAAGCTAGGCTGGCTGGCCTCAGGGCTTCTTCTGTACCCACATCCCAGCACTGGAATTACAAGTGTATGTCACCCTACCCTGCTTTTTATATATAGGTTCTTGAGACCAAACTCAGGTCTTCATATTGCTAAGCAAGTCCTTCAATGACTGAGCCATTTCCCCAACCCTGAAGCCCAGTCTTAGTACTTAATAATAGTCATAGCATATAATAATAGATATGCATATATAATGTGTCATATGATTATATTATATACACAAATCCACATGTTAAATGAATATATACTAACCATGTTTTTATATACCATATTCTATTGTATCTAGGCTACCTTACCTCTCAGGTAGGCTTTGCTACTGCTACATGGTTCATTTTCCTGTTAAGATCCAGGTATGCTGAGCATCCCCAATGGGGGGCAGAAAAAACATCTTTCCTCATGGGTCTTGCCAACCAGGAATCTTGCCTATTTACACAGCATGCCTCCATCCTCCTCTGACTAGCTTTCTGTTTCCTGCTGCATGGGTGGAAGGAGAGAGATCCATTTCCCTTACTGTCTCTGAAGTGACAGAGTTGATCAATGAGTTCCTGTGCCTGCCCCAGAAAGCCAGTTTGATTGTCCTCCTGTGACCTAGCTGACAGCATTCAGCCTTTTATGGACCGGATAGTGAAGCACTCTTCAGAGCTCAGTTTCATCTGTCTACAGTGGTATTCCAGCCATATTTTTTATGTCTGCTGTTGTTACATTGTTGCTATCGTTATTAATCTCTGGCTAGTTTATTTTCTGTGGATTTATAATGGCTTCACATCATGAAAATAAAAAAGAAAGTAACAATATAGTAAACCTCAGATTCTAAGGAGCCCAGAATGAAGGCATGAATGTATTACAGGTTAGTCAAGCTCTACCGAAGCTGACACTGATGTATCCCAATGCTGTCCATGCCTACAGAAGGGGAAAAGAGGCGTTTGCTGTCACAAGGGGAAGGCACATTCATGGGACATGAGGCATGTTGTCCACAGCAGCAAGAATTAAGGCTTGGAGTTCAGTGCTCCCCCTGACTCTGTAGCTACTTGGGTTTTAATACTTATGATTAAGAAGAACACTATAACATTTCCTATGTTACCTATGATTCCAGCTGAGGCCAGTAGTCATATTTTTAGAATTCCAAGCTCTGTGATTTCCATATCCAAGTATGCACACTAGATTCCTTCAAGCTCAGAAAACACTAATATTCTTAGCATATATGTCTTGCTTAAAAATAAATTCATGCCGGGCGGTGGTGGCGCACGCCTTTAATCCCAGCACTCGGGAGGCAGAGGCAGGCGGATCTCTGTGAGTTCGAGGCCAGCCTGGGCTACCAAGTGAGCTCCAGGAAAGGCGCAAAGCTACACAGAGAAACCCTGTCTCGAAAAACCAAAAAAAAAAAAAATAAATAAAATAAATTCATTTGTCTAAACAGGAACATGACAGTCATAGATGCCATCCAAATAGATGAAAGGACAATTCTTTAGAAAAGTGCATTTTTAAAAAACAATTTTAAAATATATCCAGATTTCAACCTGATTAACATCATTTATTAGACTATGTATGAAAAATCATTTTGAAGAGGTATAATATGAACATACACTTTAGTGGAGAAATTACTTTTTATATACCTCTATATTGGTATCTCCTCATAGGAAAGTCCAGATCTGAGGCTTCTCATTGATGGAAAAGTTATTTCTCACTATTGAAGACTTGCAGAAAGGACTGAAATCTTTAAGCAGGGAGAAGGCTTAATGTGATTGTAGACTCAAGCAAATGTTTTGAGGTGGAGATGTGCCACATTTTTGGTGAAGACCTTATGGCCAGTTCCATCTTCTGCCATTTCCAGCAGACGACCCCTCGAACCTCCCCCCCACACTGTGGCTCTCCTTTGAGTCCCCTCCTGCAGTCCTTCAGGGTTGTGTTTGTTTTTCCTACAGAATGGTAAGGTCCATGCGATGAGCCCATCATCACCGTCATCCAACGTTGTCTTTTACCAACGCTAACATTTAATAAGCGCTGACAACAAGTCAACCACTATCTGACTAATTTTGTGAACTGTATTAGATAATTGTAAATCTTCCTTTCAAAGTGAGAAAGCTAAGGCTCAGAAAATCTTGGCATCATTCCCACACCAGAAGCTGACACGCAGATTTACATTACAACCTTCCTGCTTTTAGTGGTGTGGAATCAGCTCCTGTCCGTTGTAGGTCTGTGAAACAACCAACCATATTCCATTTGCTATTTTAAAAAAAACCCAACCTAGCCTGACATCTAGTCCTTATATTTCTGCAAGAATAACCACTTAAGGTGGGCTCTACAAGAGGAGGATTATGATTAAAGAGTCAACAAAGGATGAGTTGTAATTCAGATACCAGAGAAAAGCTGTGATTGGAAGGTAGTCTTTGTCAGCAGTTTGTCTCGTAAAAAACCAGAATCTTATACCTGAAGGTTATCTTTGGTGTTGTGTGGTAGATCACCACAGTATGAATTAATTTAAGTCAACTAAATTTTATGCCATTGTATACCAATGACCTTAGAAAGTTATTTGAGTATCTGATCCTGTTAGTTCTCCATGAACACACAGCTAATTATTTTTTTGTTTTTCTAAAACATGAAATGTGAAGGAATGAAACTCCCAAAGAAAACAAAATAAAAGAACAGAGAGCTGAATCCCATTTCCAAGCTCACCATTCTGAATCTGTACTTCTTTCTGGATGTACTGTGGCCATTTATGGAAGAACCAATCAGAGTGAATTGATACTATGAAGTCATGTCCCTTTCTGAAAAAAAAAAAAAAGAAAGAAATACAGTGTAATATACCCATGGATATGGCTATCAACACAAGATTATTACGGGTGCCACTACATGTTGAGCTGACTTTTTCATTCTATCTTAGTCCTAAGAATTTAGCCATCATTCTGTCCAGGGCACTGTGGAGATAGTGTGGGTGTGAGTTCTAAATGAGGTGGTACATATAGGCTTTATTTGTCTGAGGAGTGAATGAAATTGGCATTACAGTCTCAATAAAGATATTAACAGGGCATTGACTTGGGGCAGGATTCTGGCCCAGGGCAGAGCTCTAACTGAAGACACAGATCTGACCAAGGGCAGTGTTCTAACTAAAGACAAGTATCTTTCCCTGGGCAGAGTTCTGACCCAGGGCAGGGATCTGACACAGGGCATGGATCTGGGTTCTGACTTGGGGCTGTGCTCTGATGCAGAGCAGGGCTCTGACCTAGGAAGGACTCTAACTCTGGGTACAGCTATTACTTAGGGCATGGCACTTACTCAGGGTACTTCTCTGACATGGGGCATAGATTTGATCTAGGGCATGGCTCTCACCCAGGACAAGGATCTGACCTGGGCCTCTGACCTGGGGATGCATTCCACACTCTGAGCAGAGTGGCAGTTCTAAGTCAGAACCCTGGATCAACTTTTAGGCTACCACCATGAATCCTCTCATCTCTCAGAAATTCCTACAGAGGCTTCTGTGGGAAGTTTGGCCAGCTGGGTTTGGTTGACCAAGTGGCATAATTAGCCAGGAATGCTCAGAAGTAAACAGGATTTCAGGAGAAACAAAACCATTACACAAGACTGGACCTCTCTCAGAAACAGCATGGAGAGCTCTTGGGATGGTTAAGTAGACCCAAAATATTTTGGGTCTGTAACTCTATATGAAAAATTTTAAGTTAGAAAAAATTTAATTTAAGTTGGTAAGATTGCTTTTCCCCGAACTCTGGTTTATATTAGGCAGGGTTTCTCCTAAATTCTTTGGGTTGCATTAACCTCCTTTTCAGTCAACTCCCTGGAGACAGCACCTAAGCTGACTGGTTGAGAAGAGGATTTTCAGCTCACAACTCCTCTTGGGGACAATGGCCATACTGACCATGGAGAGCAAGGCTTCCTTACCATCCACTGGTTCTGCAGTTCTTCCCTGCATAGGGCTGGTACCTAACAGGGAGAGGAGAAAAAGACTCCAAGAACTAGTGTTGTGCAGCCTGGTGAGCTCCCATACTGAACTATATATTCTTCCTCAGCTGTTCCTGAAAATAAATGGGTATTTAAACTGATCATTCACTTCCTGATTGTCCAGAACTCAAGGAAGAGTGTCAGTAATTATTCTGTTCTGTTCACGAGCCTCTAAATCCCCACAAAAAAAGTGAAAATATATTAAAAGCAAAATTTTAAGTTCCCATGGAACATGGAAAGATGAGTCTGCCCTTAATAAGCTGACCTCACACTTGTTAAAAAGACCCTCCCCTCTCTGGTTATATGAATGGAGGAAGGATTACCAAAGAAAACTGTGAAATTGTCTCCTCACAGATGCCACTAAAAACCATGTATTTTGTGGGAGGGGGCAAGAGGGAGTGTTGGGTGATGGGTTACTATCAATAGATATTGTGATTGGTAACAAAGTTGATCCAAAGAGTCCTGTAAAAACTACATGCAGTTAATTACATCCCACAGCTCTCTCCTTTCCCATCCCATTATTTCTGAACATAATTATTTACATACTGATTTTTCCTTGTTGGTTCAGTAAAGAAAGCCTGGATTATAAAGGTTTGGGAGGCTTGAGACGCTCAGGAAAGAGAAAACAGCAGGATGGAAATTGGGGATTAATAGTCATTCCTGAGGCTTACTAGGTTGTAGAAAGAGAAGAATGGTAAAGGACAGGGTAGACTTTTGTGTCTCTAGGATTGTGACAGGTACTCCCATCAGCCAGCCCAGGGCTCAGAGGTGTGGATTCAGGAACAGAGATGTGTCACGACTAGAGTTAAGGAGGTTAGGACTCACGAACATGTAGTTAAAATTCTTTCTGATATTTTGTTTTGTTCTGGTGGGTTTTGATATATACATGTGATCTATGCATTTGCTCGTGTGTGTGTGTGTGTGTGTGTGTGTGTGTGTGTGTGTGTGTGTGCACACGCACGCGCGCGCGCCCATGCACATGTGGAGGCCAGAGGTTGATAACAGATATCCTCTTCAGTTGCTTGCCACAGTATTTTGTGAGGCAGGGTCTCTTACTCAACCCAGAGCCCACTGATTGCCAGGCTGGCTGACCAGCAGGCCCCAGGCCCTCCTCTCTCTGCTTGTTCTATGCTGTGCTCACAAGCCACACCCAAAATGCCATGCTTTTAGTGTGGGTTCTAGTTCTGGAACTCAGTTTCTCAGGTCTGGGTGGCAAGTGCTTTACAGACTGAACTATTTCCCTAGCCCTCTCTTCTGGGTCAATTTTTCATGAGGCCAACAATTTTTAGTTTTATTCTGTGGTTCTTCTTTTTTTCTTTTTTTTTTTATCAAGAAAATTTTTTCATTCATTTTACACACCAATCAAAGATCCCCCTCTTCCCTCCTCCCACCCCCTCAGCCTTCCTCTCCCAACCCACCCCCCATCCCCCCCATAAGAAGGCAAGGCCTCCCATGGGGAAGCACATCCAGTTGAGGCAAGTCCAAGCCCTTCCCCCTTCCTCAAGGCTGCATGAGGTGTCCCATCCTAGGTAGTGGACTCCAAAAAGCCTGTTCAACCAAGTTATTTGTTTCTGGTTTCTTGTTTGATTGTTTTTGTTTTGTTTTGGGTGTTTTGTTTTGTTAAGCAGTTATTGTGCTATTCAATGGTTGTCCTATGATGGATGCTGGAAGTCAGATGTTGTTTTCAGATGTTTCAGATGTATCAGTTACTATGGCAAAGTATCTGGCAATGCAACTTAAAGGAGGAAGGGCTCACAGTTGGAGGGGGCATGGTCCAGCGTGGTGAGGAAGTACAGTGTCAGAAGAATGGGGCAGCTGCGGACAGTGCACCCGTGGTTGAGAGCAGAAAGACTGGTGCTGATGCTCACCTCCTGACTCCTTCTCCCTTTTTCATTTAGTCAAAAGCCCCAGCCTAGGGGATGGTGCCACCTACTTTCAGAGCAGACCTTCTGTTTGTTAAACCACTCTGGATACACCTTCAAAGTCACCTCTGGAAGTGCGTTTCCTGGGTGATTCAAAATTCAGTTGACAATAAAGATGAACCATCACATCAGCCGAGGGAAGCAAGAGACGTGAGAAAGAGCAGCATTGAAATGGCCAACAAAAAGAGCACATAGTCCTGCTTGGCACTTCAAAATTCTTATTGCTCTAGGGTCAACATCCTGTGATTCAATGGATTGAATTAAATTAGACCAACTTGAATTCTCAACATGATTTGAGTAGATATAAGACTAATGAATATCCTCATAGTTGAGACAAAGAAAGCCATCACCTTATTTTACTGTTTAGAGTCATAAAGAGTGCCCTAGCCCCGAAGTCGTCAAATGGCTCTGTGACAGTGGTGCTGGAGTCAGGCTATGGTTTTGAGGAGAGATTTGCTGAGACTCACTAATGAAGACATGAAAATGTCAAAACACAATTGAAGCATTCACACACACCAAAGGACACAGATCTGGAAAAGTGCCTTCCTCAGGAAAATGCTGCAGTGTACTCACCCTGCAGAATGATCATTGCTGGGATATGAAAAATGGCTCCTGGTTGTAAATTGAAGGGGAATTGCTCACATTGGCCACAGAGGGCCTTGTGCTTCCTGCCAACAGCCTAATCTCTTTTAGAGATTATGCAGCATTATCAGAAGACATAAGACTGGGTGTGTTTCCTCCTGGCCCTGGAACTAAAAACGTCAGTTAGCAATGAAGGTCACTGAGATAAGGCACCCATTCCAAAGCAGATTTCTAAAAGTCATTCTACGTGGAATTGTACCCAGAACTCCTAAATGTAAGTTTTATCATGAATAGTGCGTCTTCTCTGGGAAGGTGCATAATTTAGTGAGCAGGTGGTTCCTTTGTGAGATCAGAGTGTGGTGCTATTTGCACTGGGTGTATTGCTCTCTCTCTATACCAGAGGACAAGAAGTGTTGATTGCTATGGATGGTGGTGAGCTGGGGATTCAACTCTCACATGTTCCTATGAAAGGGTAATCTTGTGCTGTAATCATGTGTTGTGGGAATTTTCCCAAAAGGATATGAACAAGTATCTGTGCATCTCAGGTAACCAAATAAATCATTCTACAAAAGTTTCCCTTGGTGGACCGATGAGTTATTGAACTTACTTACAGGAACATAGGTGACTCAGGCAGTTAATTATTGTTAAGACGGTCCCAGCATGAGTGAGAACACAAAAATTGCATCCTTTGAGTTCTATGTCTAACTTGCAGACAACTACCTCCAGTAATTGTTACTGCTTCTATATCCCTGGGGGTGTCCTGTGGATCTTGTTAGTTTGCTTTAGGATCCTCTTGAACCATGTAGGTTTTGTTTTGTCTCCTGAGTCTTACGAGTATCTATCCTCCCTAGGGTGGGAATGTTTTCATTCTGAGGAAAGACCTACATAATACCATGCTAACCAGCGGTGTATGGAATGGCTCTGGATGGCAAATTGTACACTCATTTATTTGTTAATATCTCAGAATAGGTAGACTCAATCCAGGAAAATGACTGCAACTGTGGAGTGCAGTCAAGGTTTGTGATGCCATGTATAACAGTCAGTCTGTAACACTGATCACTGCTGATCTCTAATGTTTCTACCAATAGCCAGGAGTTGTTCATGTCTCTGAAGTTTCAAAAGATCACTGCAAGAAGGGCAGAGAAAAATTGCTGGGTATTTCTTACATAATTCAGACATTATGAAGCCATCCTTGGCTAACTCACTTCTCTATTCATGTTCTGTGCATTCTTGTCAATAAAAGAATTTGTACAAGTAATTTTTAAGGCTTCTTCCAGCTGTAAAGTATGAGCTAACCAGATTTACATTTTTGTGACTATTTACTTATTAAAAAAAAAACCTCTAAAATTAAGTATAAACTGCCTAGATAGACACAGGCACATTTGCTAGCAATATTTTATTTATTGTGAAATGTGGCAAAGCATGGTTTTGTTGATGTATATTTCTTAAATTCTAGTTTGCTCTAAAAATATAATTTCTATTTTTGCTTTAATTTATAGGAATCTGAGCTTTAAAAGAAGGCATAAATCATTTAATTTTCAGTCAGTTCTCAGCAGAGCCCACAGCTAACTGAGTGTGCATAAACATTTCAGGAGGTAACATTCTTGCTAGCCAAACGTAAGTGAGTGGCAAGCCTTCAATCTGTGAGTCATGCTCTGAAATAATAAGTATTGGTTTGAAAATTGCAAGCTCATTCTTTCAAAGTAGTTATTTAAGGAAAATAAAAAGTTCTTGCCATATCAAAATTCAGTAAAACATATATTTTAAAATTTCAAATAAGCCCCAGATGATGAACCAAATGAATGAGGCCTCATTTTGAAGGGAAGGACTCCCCAAAAGGCAGCCTTCTGATAACAGTAATATGAAAAATACACTTTTCTTTTCACCCCAGAAAGTTCAATTTACTTTGCTCTGGGTAAGGTCCTCAAAGCTTAAAAATCCCACTAACTGAGTATGCTTTCCAGGTTGTATCGTGAGACTGAGCTCTGATTTATGTTGGTCTAAACAGAACTGTGGAGTGATAAAGCTACTCCAGAGATATCAGTTGCTACAAATATTTCACACTGGTGAGGAACATTAATATTCAGTTTTTAGAAAAGTAAAACAATCTAAATGAATTTACATCAAATATAATAAATTATTTACTGGAGTGTCTTATTCCCTAGGCTTATTTTGAATAAATGTCTACAGTGTGTCTAGCAGGACCTGGGAAATGTCTCTCTAAAGCAACCATGTTGAATTAATTAAATTCTTTCAGCCATAAAAAATTAAATAAAAAGAGAAACTAATGCAAAAGGAATTAAAAGGAGAATATATTTAATTCCCAAGTGCTTAAATTATTTTTTATAGTTTGAAGTAACATTTCTTAGAAAATGGAAAATAAGAAAACAACATCATGTTTTAGTAACAAATGGGTAGCTATCCAAGCACATCATGTAGGCCATGTGGTAAGTGACTCTCTGGTCTCTATGACTTGAAGAATTGCAGAGTTTGCCCTGGGTCTCAGAGGGCCTACCAATGGTGTTTGGGATCCCTTCCTTTTCCTGCACTCCCAACCCATCATAGCTCGCCTTCCATCCCAAGACCCATTTCCTTGATTATCTTCTCTGGTCTTGTTTCTCGGCTTGTTCTTCTGATGGCGGCAACCAAGGCATGCCACAGAAAAGAAACTATATGGTTTAAACTTGTAAATCCTTCTTTAAAAATGTCATATAGCAATAAGAGAGATGTGTATTACCAAAATTCTATAATTATCTTATTTTCTGCTAGTATGCCTTGTCTCAAATGAAAGAAAAAAGTCAGTACCCCGGAGATGCCATCCCAGACCACTCCATATAAAAATTATTTTACCCTCCTTACAGCAAGGGTAAGAGGAATCAGAATTCTGAAGGACTGCCAAGTACACAGTGCTAAGACCCTCTCCCTACCCAGTGACCTCATAGAGAGGACTGAGAAGAAAGACCCTACACTCCATTTCCCCCTCTTCACTCCCCATTGGGAGAGCACAGAGAAGAGCTTCAGAGGCCAGGGAAGCACTCCCTGAACTTACTGAACACTGCGTCTCTTTACCATATTTTCTTACTTGTAGCATCCTGGATGGTGTATTATGTATGCTAACTATGTTTTTATGGTGGGAAGAAAGATCCATGCAATCGGGGGCTTTATGTTACTTCTGTAATTTTCTGGAATGCTACTGGGCACATGACATGTACTCATTAGGCAATTGTGAAGGGAGGAAGAGAAAGAAAGGGGGAAGGAAAATAGTAGGCAAAGCAAGACAGCGAGATACTTTCTGTACATACCAACTGTCAGGAAGACATGGCCTTCCTGTTGGATGCATGTGCAGTAGAAAGCATGGATAAGGGTCCTAGGATTTATTAAGCAAAATGATTTTTAGATTAACTTTTCCTTTTATTAAATCTGCAAAGATACTTAACACAAAACATTTAATGTGAAGGAAAATATTATGTGTATAGCAGATAAATGCATGAAGTTGGAACACGTAGTAAAATGTTCCATGTAGCTTTTGGTTTTATTGTTGTCTGTAAAAATAAGAAGGTTATTTTCCAAAGGTTACAAACAGACCTGAACAGCAGCAAACACTTGACTACATCTGGAACCTACTAATCAAAAGCTGCTGAGTATGCCTGTGAGGGGTTTTCTTGATCAGATTCTTTTAAGCAGGACTGTCCAGCTTAAATGTGGGATGCAAGAGGAAAGGTTTGCTTTTTGTCTGGCCTTTAGTGTCAGATTGGGACTTCAGAGACATCCAGCCTCCTGGACTGAGCAAATATTGGCTTCTTATCCTCTCCAGTATAAGATAACAAAGTGGACCATAATGCGTAAGCCAATCTGATAAATTTTTATATAGTTATACTCATTTCTCAGTTTCTGTTATATCACTAAAACACACACACATACACACACACACACACACACACACACACACACACACACACACACACTCATTCACATTATTTAGACATCTATGTGTGTGAAAACAGGCCATAAAAATATGATACTAACTAGATGACTAGCCTGGAGTTTGGATTGCACTGAGTTCAGAGAGTCAGAGATTTTGAGTAAAAACAGCTAGAACATGTTGTTGTGGATACCAGGGTTCCCAACTCAAGAAGGATAAGGACTGACCTACTGGATTACCGAGAAGAGACAGATTTGAACCAAGGAGAAAATTAGCATTCCAAAACTTGTTTATTAACAGAATGTGAAAGCTTTTTTTTTTTTTTTTTTAAAAATCATTTATCTTTTTTTCCTTCAGGATAAGGTCTTTCTATGTAGCCCAGATTGGCCTTGATCTACAATTTTCCTGCCTCAGCATCCCACATTCGAGGAATATGGGCTACACCACCCACCAGAGTCAGTCTCTTTCTCTACCTCTAAATGGAAATAATGAGAGTGTGTTTTCCTCAGAGCTGTGTAGGAATTAATCAGGGTAATAAATAAAAAGCTCTTGGGAATATTCCTGTAACTTAGCAACCATGTCTTTACTTGTTTTTCGTGTTAATAATAATTGACATTATTAAGATTGAGGGCATAGTCACGAGGGTGTCCAGGTCTTCAGTGATATTAAGAATCATACCCATGTAACCTTGACTATCTAAGAAGAAGGAAGATTTTTGAAAACTTTTACCAGCAGTGAGTTTGGACTGAGAAAGCAAATAGGTAACTGCAGATGAAGATGTGAATGGCTCCAGCTTGTTCCAGGACAGCCACTCTTCTCTTGCTGTTACAGTAATATGGACACTTTCTAAAATCCGCACTAAAAATTTTGTCACCTGGCATATCATACTTGCCAAATATAAACTGATTTATTCTTTAAATGTGAGTTTTGTTTTTGTTTATGAGCCAAAAGACAATGACTATGATTCTAAACAGGGCAGCAACAGAGTACTTGACTTGAATACGCTGATCCTCATCTCAGTGCAGAACTATGAGCCAGACTTCTAGAGTGGAATTGCATCTTCAGGGTGGCATTTGTAAAGACAATTTCCAAGGATTTTTTGCATACATATTTGTGTTCAGTGTGTACATTGTAGGCGGAACATTTCTCTCCCACCTGCCTGTTCCTAAATACCTGGCAGCTGCTTCCCAAATAATTGACTCAAAGGCTTAATATTACTTACAAAAGATTGGCCAGTAGCTCAGGCTTACTGATAACTAGCTCTTACACTTAAATTAACCCATAATTCTTATCTATGTTTAGCCAAGTGGCTTGGTACCTTTTCTCAATCTGACCTTCTCAACTTGTTTCCCCTGCATCTGGCTGGTGACTCCTACTCTACCCTTCCTTTTTCCAGAATTCTCCTAGTCTGCTCGCCCTGCCTTTACTTCCCGCCTGGCAATTGCCCAATCGGCATTTTATTAAACCAGTTCCAGTGACAAATCTTCATAGTGAACAAGAGAAGTACTCCACAGTACATACGTGTATTCATAATTGCTTGTGTGTAGATACATATGCACACACATGTGGATACCATGAGTAGAGGCCAGAGTTTGCCATTTGTTTTCTTTCTCTTTCCAACCTTACATGTATTGAGGCAGGGTTCCCCATTTGAACCCAGAGCTACCTAGTTATTCTAAGCTAGCTAGTGAACATGCTTTGGGGATTCCCTGTCTCTGCCTCTTGAGAAATGTCATTGCATTGGAGCTGCCACACTCACCTACTTATGGAACATTGTGGGTGCTGGGGATTTGAACTATAGTCCTCATGCTGGTATTTTACCAACTGTGTGTCATCTCCCCAGTTCTTGGCCTCTCTCTCTCTGTCTCTCTGTCTCTCTGTCTCTCTGTCTCTCTGTCTCTCTCTCTCTCTCTCTCTCTCTCTCTCTCTCTCTCTCTCTTTCCTTTCTGTTTAATTTTGTTCAAGGCAGGATATTACTATGCTAATTACTATACCATTACTATTGGTTTGTTACTATTGCTATTACTATTACTAATATTACTATTAATTACCTGTTTCCTAAGTTCCCCAGATTGGCTTCAAGATTATGATTCTTCTGCTTCTGCTTCTGAAGTGCTGGGGTTATTGACTCCCGATGCTCTTCTACTGATTGCCCTTGGGAGGCCTTCTGTCAGGAGCAACACGGTATTACTTGGAAATTCCTTTGTTGGGTCTTAACTCTCCTGTACTTCAGAATGAACAGCATTTGGACACAAAAGTCTTACAGGGTGGTTGTGTTAAAGGGTGCCATTACAATGGAGTCTTGGGAGGCAGAAGACATTCCTGTGGTTCACACAGAGGTCTTTTGAGGACTTAGCAGGGGTGGTGTATGTGTGTGTTGTGGGGAGTGATTCTGCAGTTTCCAGCTCCTTGTTCTTGGACTTCCTCATTGCAATAGTGAAGAACACTGCTGTTTTTTAAGCAATCTAGTCTGTGATATTTTATGAGAGAAATCCAAGCAAACTGGCACTACCACTCCATAAGAACTAGATCTTTCACACTGTATAGAGTCAAACTGAAAAAATATAGACATTAAAGAGCTCAGATCCCTTCCCTCTGTGCTAGTGTTTTCAACAGCACCTGTGACTCAACAGTGGCATCATTTGCAGATGAGGAATGATTGTTGACTGAGTGTTTTCATCTCAGACCTGGGCTGCAGCCTCTGAAGCAGGTCATATGATGATATAAATTCAACTCTTAGAAATATGTTGGGGAGTAACTGACTGAGAAACACATGGTAACACATGTACACATATTTGCATGTGTGTGTGTGTATTCACATTATCAAAAGAGTATATATGTGTAGATGCCAACATCTTAAGAAACAAAATAACAGAAAAAAATAAATGAGGGGCAATAAAGAGGAATCAATAAGCCTCATACATTGTTCATTCATGGAAATATACAGGAATCCCATGCTGTAAACTTTCACTATAAATGAGAGGGTATATAGGAAGCTCACCAAGAATTCTTTCAACTTTCTTTTCTTCTCTTTCTCCTTTTGTTGGACTAATATAGCTGTGCATGATTGGCTGCTGACATCTACCATAGCCTCAGAGTCTTCTAAAACACTGTGGTTGCGTTCCACATTAGTTTCAGGAGAAATTGAAGAAGCTTCTGTATCCACAAAGCCTCTCAAAGAACCTAGCATTAAGGGAAAATAATATAGAGACATGAGAAATTGAAAGGTTCCATTATCTTTCTGGAACATTCACCGAGTAGCTTGAGAAGCCTGCATTTATCTCTTTGCTTCATCCACAGTGTGGTCATGACTGGATCTGAGCTCCAGGCCAGTCCAGGGACACTGCCTGTCCAACACTTGTCTACAGGCAAGGGATCTATGCTGGGCAACTGTGAGTTAAGCAGGGGCTTAATTGATAGCCTGGCTGGAGTGTGGCTGGGCTAAGAGAGTGCTGGCTTTAACAAATGTTTCACTGCTGTGTGATGTGAAGAACAGTCAGTTTCTTTCTTAAATCATAACTATAGCAGGCAGCCTCAGCTAATAGGGATTCAGTATGTCAGCTTATCGAGATTCATGTTAAAGGAGGCCTGCAACAGTTCCACTTGACAATGAAGTGAGAGAATGACCAGGCTGAAAAGTGCACAAGCATCTCTTTCTTTTCCCACCCCACATCTGCCTTTCTGCTTTTCTCATTACCGTGACCTCACAATTAAGGTGTGATGTATTCAAGATCCATGGTCTCTTTCAGCCCCTATATGTCTGAGCCTTTTCCTCCCTTTCTGTAAATGCTAGTGCCCCTTAGAAAACACAGAAATAAAGCTGTTAGTAAATTCATGAAATGAAGAGAGCAAATTCGCAGAGTGGTCCTACATCCCAGCAGAGTGCTTCTTGATGAGAAAAGTCAACGACTGACCTTGCATTCCAATAACAGACCTCCTGAGAAACAAAGATATAAACCAATCTAGTGTCCCAATGGCAAGCTTCCTGAGGGCATTTTCTTAGCATAAAAGAACTTTCTAAAGGTGTCTGCCTTTGAAAATACTTTGTATTTTTGAATGTGCATTAAATTTTATTAAGTGTAAAGGAAGTTGTTTCTACTTTGATGTGTTTTAATCTATATTTTCATGCAATATGAGCCGTTATTGATGGATACATCTCAGCCTCATTTGACTGTGAGCCAGTTATGCAGCTTATGAAGCAGGCTTTAGAAACAGTTTCAATTAAAATGTCGAAGGCATTTAAATAGTAAAACCATCTAATAGTTATTTATGAACATGAGGCTCCTCAGCTGAGATGCCCACACACAGAGGGAAAAATTAAATCAAAAGAGATGAATATGTGGCTGGTATGCCTGGAAAAAGTATACAGATGTGTAAAGATAATAAAAATTTAGGAAGAGCATGGAAGGGGCAGATAAGTGAGGTTATTAAGCACAGCAGGTATACAGGGATTGTAAGAAGTGTATTAGAGCTGTTCTTTTAAGGAGTTTCAGTTGAACAACTGGCCGGCCATTTTTTCCCAAGTATTTATAGTGTGGCAAATACCAGAGGTTCACTAAGTGCTCAGCATGTGGTGATACAGTCCCTGTCTGAAGATTCCTCTCTCTGGGGAGTGAATCATAAAAGCTCTTTAAATATCACAACACTGTGAAGGTTGGAGAGCTAGCCCATTGGTATAGGGGTTAGACAAAGGGTTCCTATCTGCTACAGTGAATACTGTCTGTATATGTGCTTGCATGTATGTGTGTGTGTGCACTGGTGTGTGTGTGTGTGTGTGTGTGTGTGTGTGTGTGTGTGTGTGTGAGAGAGAGAGAGAGAGAGAGAGAGAGAGAGAGAGAGAGAGAGAGGCATTTTGAATCAGTCAACAAAGGTATTAAGGTATTTAGCAGTTTAATTCTTCAGTCTATACTAAGGAAACTGAACATTTCTATGAGAATCATGCTAGTTGCTGTATCATCATTGTGAGCAAACACGTAAGATGAGTAACTTCAGAGAAGGATCCATTCTGTTTATTGTTGGACAAGGTGTAGTCATTTGAGGCAGGGAAAGTATGAAGGAGTTCACAGGAGAAGGAAGCTGGAGTTTCCTCTACCAGCGCAGCCAGAAAGCAGAGAGCAGGGATTCTGACACTCAGCTAGTTTCCTCCATTTGTCCTTTTTCTTTCCCTCAGGCGCTCAAGTCCATAAGCTGGAAGCATCAACAGTTAGATGAGTCTTCCCCCCATCACCCATCTTCTTCAGGAAAGCCCTTAGCAGTGTGTCTCATGGGTGATTCATATTCTTGTAAGCTGACAGTGAAAATGAGCCACCACAGAAACTCATCCTTACTTTCTATTTATCCTGTCTGCTCTTATAAGCATAAGCCTTGAAAGCTATCATTTGGATGCTATGTTATGGATACATGTTGTCTGGAAGTGTTCAGACAGCCCAAGACCAATTAATGTAAACTCTTCACTAAATCAGCTTCATGCTGCAACTTTGCATTAGCATGTAATGCAGATTTCATAGAGACTACATCACTTTTCCATGAAAGCAACAATCCCTACTTCTCAAGATTTTGAATGATGACTTACCAGTCTCTATGTTAAGTACATGAACTAAGTCCTTAGTCTCATGGCATCAGGCCCCTTCTCTCAGCTTTTCTCTTTTAATCCTGAATAGCACATTCTGTGAAATAAGCATTATTTTCCATTTTATAGATTTTAAGAGTGAGCAGTTGAGAAAGACCTGTTGTCACAGAAATCATTTCTCACACTTTAGGTCATGCCATTGGTCATAATTTCTATTAGGAGTAAAGA
>CABHPP010137374.1:4421-27094 GCA_902168425.1 Peromyscus attwateri
AGAGAGAGAGAGAGAGAGAGAGAGAGAGAGAGAGAGAGAGAGAGAGAATGAGAATGTGTCAATGAGTAGGAAGACAGATAAGGTAAAATGATGATGATTAGGGATTCTGAGAAATGTGAGTATAGGGCCCCTTCAACTTTTCTGTGGGTTTGAATGTATTTTGAATTAAGAAAAACTTAAGCTACAAAATAAGATGATTTATTGAATTTCCTATAAAAATGATCAAATATAATAAATGCATAGTGGGTGTTTTGGCAAGTGACAGTTTCCTGAGCAGAGAAATTGAGGCGGCCAATCTCTTCCCTGATGCCTCCCCACTGTCTTCTCCCAGGGTATCCTCCACGCCACCACTTCTTTGGAGTAGCACATATCGTTTCAGGGTACCCTCCACTCGACCACTTCTTTGGAGTAGCACACATCGTTTGTTTTCCCATGCCATGGGCTTTGATTCACAATCTAAGGAGGCTGGAAAAATGTCCTGTAGAGCACATGTCTGACAGAGAAGAGAGAACAGATTTTTGGCAGATCACTAAAAAAACACAATAGGCCCCCTATGAAGCACAATATGTGGGCTGATGCTAAAAGAGAGCGGGGTGTCTTTCTTTTGCTTGAAACTAGGCTAGTTATGATTTTAACAAGGGGACATAGTTCTATCAGTGAACTCACAATAAGATGAAGATGAAAAATAATCATGCCTACATAGAACTTGTGTCATTTAAGTAAAATGAAGTATTCTCAAGTACAATTTAGCAATAAATTTCAGTAGGCAGACTAAAACCCATCATTAAATGCAATCATGTCAAGGAAAGAAAGACAAGTTGGAAAGATAGTAATTGCTAAAATAGTTTTTTTTTTTTTTTTTTTAACAATTTTCTGTTTAAAGATATTTATACTTTTCAACATTCAGAAAGTAAAGATTACAGTTTTATAACCACAGGAAGAGAACATGTTATCAATGAAAATTCTGCATTTTCCACTGGTAGTCATCTAATCATCTTGGTTGCTCTTAAAGACTTGGTCAATTGACCTGGCCACGCATGTAGCCATGACCAGAATATGAAGCTGCCCATTTTGTGCTGCATATTTCTACCCACTCACATCCAAATCCTCCTCACATTTTCTTTACTAATGGCATATTTGGAGGTCAGACATCCTCTTGGCTAGATCATTACCTTTTTAAACAAATCTATATGCTATTTTAACTAAAACATCTTTAGGCATTGCCCTACTGGGAATTGATTCAAGTAATTAATGTCAGCTTGTGGACCAGCTTGAACTTGGCTTCTTACGTATGATTCATCCCTAGAAGCATCTACTGCCAGCTGAACACTGGCAGCCTCTCTGAATGTGAGCTCAGAAGTCTCTTTCAATTATTAACTCTGAGTTATCTTTTATTTGAAATTGTTCTTGGATTTACTTTGTTTTAGATTTAATTTGTTTTTGGAACTCAAAAGCATTATGTGGGTAAGTAAAGTTTAATTATGAAAAAAACTCAGTTAAAATGTCTATGTTGGCTTATCCCTTCCTTTTCAATAAATATCACTCATGACTTTAGTTTTCAGGTGAGTGAGGCCTTCATAGACTAATTTCTAATACAATATCTTGGACTACTATGACATAAGATGTAGATCATGACCTTGGATATGGGATACAGTAGTGCATAACTATACCCCAGCATAGCAGATAGAGGCAGCGTGACTTGGGTTCTAGGTAGACTAAAACACATAATGAGTTTAAGGTCAACTTAGACTATATGGTGGGGTCTTATCTTAATAGACCCAAAGGCAAAAACTATAACAAAAAGACCCAGGAAAGAGATTTAACATTGTCGTACGATCTAACACTTGGCACAACAGCAGCATATTAATTGTGGTTCTACAGTCAGTTATCCATCTGCTCCCCATGTTTTAATTAGATCATAGTCAAAAAGCATACACAAGACAGAATTCACATGTGCAGCTGCACAAACCACCAGCCCTTCAGGTAGAATAAAGACAGTGTCCTGGCAGGGTGAGTCTGTGCCTGGGCAGATAACAAAGATTTAATCCACATCTGCTTTTGCCTCCTGCAGTACAGTCAGGAAGTAGGGCGGCCTCTCTGGCCTCCCTTTACCTTTGAATAAAATCTCGTCCACCCATTTTTGAATTTGAATCCATTTGACTAGGTTAAGAAACATTTTATATATTATAAATATAGTTTTGTTCAACAGCGCTTGTTATATTTTAACTGATCCTTGGGAAAATTTGTAGTAAATACTAGAAGTACAAAACTGCTACTCAGAGTCTTATAGATTTGTGATGGATAAATAAATGCACCATAATTAGTAAATATTTCTCATTTCAATATTTATTCATTTTTTGTTTTTTATAATACTTTTCTAAGTAAATGCATGTAAGGTCATGAAAATGTCAGTAAAATTTCATGGAATCATTTATCTATAAACAATTTTTTGGTGTCAGTGGAACCAGTTGATTTTATCAAAGGAAATATGGGAGTTATCAATACAACATAGTCTTAGAATTCCACGGTCTTATTTATGTCACTTATCCTTTCAGAATCTAATTAGCAGGAGAATTGCTGTCAACCTCTTATGCATCATAGTAAGGCAATGTGTTCATCAGTTGGAAACATGTGAAAATACCACTTTATAAGCAATAATGACCCATACAGTTTGATTGTTATTAATTTTTTATTAATGAAGTGGAAAAATAAACTTAGGGGTCTTTAGATTTAATTTCAGTTTATATTAGCTTTCCTTTAGTATGTCATCGTATTTGTTAGTGGGTACTTTTTATTTATTTTATGAGTATATGAGCACCAGTATGTGCATTACCTGTGTGCACAGCCCCTGCAGAGGACAGAAGAGGGTGCCAGATCCCATGGAACTGTAGTTACAGGAGGTTGTGAACCACAATGGAGGTACTGGGAACAGAATCCAGATTCTCTGCAAGAGCATCAATTGCTTTTATAACTGCTGAGCTATCTGTCCAACCTGGTGCTTTTTTGGGAGGGGTGGAATTTGTGCCAAAATACAGTATCTAAATCTTTAGCCCAGGCTAGCCTGAAACTCACTGTAAAGCCTACTCCTTAAACTCAAACATATAACACTGCTTTTAAGAAACATTTAAAATAAAGTCCATTGGCCTTTGTGTTTTAGTTGAACATATTATATATATTTAAAAATAATACATGGTGAAATTTTGATGCTCTTTGTAGAGAACAGACTTACAAAATTAGATTAAAAGAAATAAATACGTGGACTTACTTGAAGCATTCTCTAAACACAGATCCTTGCTAATGGGTCGATTCCTAGATGTGCCACACATGGTCCATTTTAAAGAGCAAGCAGTAAAAGAAAACCATCTGAGTACCTTTGAAGCTTATGGACAGTTTACCTTGATATCTTATCCCATCTCCTGGGTGCAGTTGATTGGCACAGTGATATGATGGCCAGGGCATACTGGTCCCAGAAAGAGGAAGCTACATCATACCATGCTATTCCTCCAGAACAGCTTATTTCCTACAAAGCAATAAAAAGTTGTTACCATGGTGATGGAGAGACAGCTCAGCAGTTAAGAGCACTTGCTGTTTTTGAAGTGGACCTGGGCTCAGTTCCTAGCACTCTCATGGTGATTCACAACTATCTGTAACTATAGTTCCTGGGAATAGTACACTCTTCCACTCTTCATGCTCACCAGGCATGCACATAGTGCACATACACACATGCAGAAAAAAACATTTATATACAAAATAAATAAATATTAAGCACATTTAAAAAATAATTGCCTCATCCCCACACTTACATGATATATAGGTCCAATATCCTTTGTATTGTAGAATTTTCTAGTTCTGGAAGGACTCACATTGTTCTTCATCTTCAGATTAATCTCGAGACCCAGATTAACTGGTTTGTGGTCACTCAACTGGACTGATGAGCTGAGCTCCTGCACAGGTGTAGCCTTGGCTGGCAGAGTCATCTTCCTACAAAGCTTTCTGTGTTCTGATGTCATCAAGCATTCTGTCCCCTGTGATGTTTCTTTCTCTGTCCTGTTGCGTAGGTTTAATCAACAATGACACACTTTCCCATTGTCCATCTCACCCCATTGTAGCGGCAACTCTTTAAAAAAAATAAATACTGCCGTCCATCTCCTCTCCATTGTCTGCAAGATACTTGGTAGTAACAATACCCAATATAAATGTTTCCTTTCACATCAAGGTAGCGTTTCCTGACTCATTAGAAGAAATGCTGTGTCACATGTGCAGAGGAACTCTCGGCTTTCCTGCTCTTCCCTTATTATATTATTCTGAGCTTCATGGCCTTGTGTCATCCAGCCCCATGTTTGTACACAAGTGGAGGACGCGTGTCACATGCTCCTTCTAAGAGACTTGGACTACTTACGCACAAAGACTCGAAGGGTCCCCAGGTATAAGCCTCTTTCTGTTTATCAGATCAACCCCTAGTCATCTGTTACTTCAGTTGTTTATTGACTGCTACTGAGTCAACTTCAGATGTCAGTTCTCTCCTTCCCCCACGAGGGATGTAGCGACCATCACCACATCCTGTTTGCTTCATTATCTCTTCCTGTAAAAACACATACTTACTTATTTTTTTTTGTCTACTCTTGACCCTGACCTGGATCATGCTTCAGGATTCTCCCTCTTTAAAGCTGTATCTGCAGCAAGAACAATTTTCTTGGCTACTTTGATTGTTTCTCCATTCAAACAATCAATTCCAAAAATATTTCACAAGTCTATGTCATGTCCCTAATTGTGAGTTACAATAGTAAGGTATAGTAGACATATATTTGTGCTGTATGACAGTGCTGTATAATATTGTAGTATAAATGTTAAAAAAAGAAATAGATCTCATGTAAACAATGGACTTTTTGTTACTCCTCTCCTCATTTTCCATGCCAGATATGTATGTATATACATACATATGTATGTACCTATGTTATATACATATGTGTGTGTGTGTGTGTGTGTGTGTATGTGTGTAGTGTGTACATATGTGTGTGGTATCTAGTTGTACAACTCTGTGCATTTGTGTGTGGAGGCCAGAGGTCTGCATCACATCTTTCTCAACCATTCTCATAGTATTTTTTGAGACACTTTCTCTCACTGAATCTGGAGTCACTGTTTCAGTTAGACTGTTAGGCTGCCCCTTGAACTCCTTCAGTGCTCCCTGCACTGGGCTTATAGACACAGCTCTGCCCAGTTTTTGCAGGTGTGGTAGGTATCTGAGTTCATTTCCTCATTCTTTTCAGCCAGTACTTTACCCACTCATCCATACTCTAGGCCAAATTCTTTTTAAAAGGAAAAAAATTTTAAGGTATCTACCATCGAAAAATGCTCAGAATTATTAATGTGTTTGTCCAAAGCCTTCAGTTAAGAATATGACTGCATAATTATTCATTTAACTGTTAGACTTCTGAAATTAATAGCCAATATGATATTATGTTTCACTAAAGTAAATATTTATAGATTCTAATAAAGGCAGTTAATGAAGCCAAAGTTAATGAAAAACTTAAATACTGTTTTTTTTCATCTTTTGTGAGCAAAATGTGATGGAATTTTTTTCTATAACACTGCCTTAACTATATCCATCTGGATTCAAAGAAATAGAAATCATTTCTGTCATTCACAAGATGTGTCTGTGGATGAATCCTCAAATGCATTTTGTTTCAAGCTTCTATAGTTTAAAGTAAATACAAGATTGGAAACTTCACCTTGAAAATCCTCTGTACATCTTTCCCACTCCTGGTAGAAGGTATCAAGTAAAAGAAACCGAAACCACTATCCTCATTCCGAAAATCTTTTTCTGATGACTTAAACAAACATCTCACTTTTGTTCTTACCTAACTTTCACAACTTCAAACATTACAATGAAACCTCTAGTTAGCCTTTGATCATGAAACAAATAAATGAATTAGTGATGAATTAGGCTCAGAATTCTACATGATAAAATAACTACAGAAAAATAATTGTATCTAAGGTCTGCATTAGCAGGGCAGCTATTTTTTGTCTGTCATGCAGAAACAACCAATTCCTTGTGGACACTTGAGGTCACAAAGCAGCAGTCCCTGAGACCACACTGCTGCTCTGTTGAGCACAGGCAACAAGAGACTCTCCAAAGCATGGAGACCATGCTAAAGGCTTGCGTGTGTCAGCTCCACTAATGCAGGGCATTTCAACTGATGGAGGATTTCAAAAATTAAAACAAGTTCAGCCTGACAGCCATTCATCTGGGATATGTTCTCTCCTGTCACAATGATTAGCCATCTGTTCTCAGATCTGAAGAATGTTTCTTTTTCTAGATCTCACCCACCCATCCATCACTAAAATCATTACACCACATTTGAAGATTCGAGGTCTGAGAATGTTATCTCCCTGGTAGCAAGCACACTTGTCTAGTGTGCACGGCATAAGTTCTAGCTTCAATTCCCAGTGCCACCAAAACACACAAAAAGGAAGATGTATGAACTGCAAGTACTTTAGCTTCTACGTATTACTACCAATAAAATGCCGACCTCTGTGACGGTGAGAGGAAGCAGACACCATGCATGCTACTCGACAAGCTTTTATACCACTGGTGGGTGGTTTCAGGTTATAGTCATAAAAGACACAGGCAAAAGAAAAGTAGCAAAATTTAGGTGTTTGGATATATCTACTTTGAGGACTGTGCCTATGAAACATGTGTTACCTGGTACTTGCCTTTTATCCAAACTAGAAAGGATTAAAAATTGTCTTGGAGTTGTGGATGGGGTAGGAACAGTCCCAATCTGAGGCAGCATGGGTGCCAGTGCTCTTGGGTAGACTTCTGTGAGGTTGTCTGTGGCTAGAGTTTTCCTGCCTGGCCCACAGTCAGGATAAATCTCTTTCACCTGCCAGTCCCACAGCCGCTCAGACCCAACCAAGGAAACACAGAGACTTCTATTGCTTATAAACTGTATGGCCGTGGCAGGCTTCTTGCTAACTGTCCTTATATCTTAAGTTATCCATTTCCATAAATCTATACCTTGCCACATGGCTCATGGCTTACCGGCATCTTTACATGCTGCTTATCCTAGTGGTTGCTGGCTGGCAGGCAGTGACTCCTTCTGCCTTCCTGCTCTTTTAATTCTCTCTGTTAGTCCCACCTACTTCCTGCCTAGCCACTGGCCAATCAGTGTTTTATTAGCAACATATTTGCCATACAGAACATCCCACAGCAGTTGTCTTACTGTAGTTACTTACCGGACTGTGAGGTGTGGGCCTCTGTTGCAGACTGGATCTGAATCTCCATCAAGATTCTGCACACGCTTTGGTTCATAATTCTCTTATTTACAATGGCACTGCAAAGCCCACCTCCTGTGACCACTGCTTGTACTTCAGGGCTGCCACTCAGGCCTAGCGCTCCTCTCACTGTTTGTGAAAGAGTGACTGTGTCCCTGGGGATCTATAAAAGCTCTAATTTTGTGAATTAACTCCAAATCAGGGAGCCACAGGACTTCCAGCTTTATTTTAAAATATGGGTGAACTTCCCTGTGAGATATTGTTTTTTCAAGCCTTTGTGAAGTGCAGCCAGTTGATGGATCAATTAACTGATTTATAGTTGACTCTTTTCCTTCATGTGGGGCTCTGAATGCTAAGAAGAATAATTCAATCAGCAATCACTCACAGAGTTTCTACTCAGTTGACTAGATGCTTCAATATGCAATTAATAAAGGGATATTAGGGTCAGTGAGATGATTCAGTGGGTAAAGAAACTTCCTGCCAATCTTGATGATCTTTTTGATTCCCTAGAACCCACACAGTAAAAGGAGGGAATGCCATCCCACAAGTTGTCCTTTGACCTTTACATGCCCACTGTGGCACATGTACAACCCACCCTAAATAAATAAATGTTTAAAAAGAGACATTAAGAATTCATCAACACATGTAATAACAGATGAATTACTACAACTAACACTTAAGTATACACTCCAAGATAAGGAATTTATATTATGAATTAATAAGTAAAATGCACACTGAGTGTTAAAGAAAGTATATTGGAGGAGAATAGGGAAGGGTGGATTGGGAACTAGGCATACAACAGTGAAGCTTCATCTGGTCCCTCAAAACTAGGAAGAAGAAAAGTAACATGAAGCTTGAAGGTACTCTGAAGGCAAGTGCAAAATACTTTTAGGACAGAATTTAGAAGCAGGAACTAAAAATTGAAATCTACAGTGAATTCATCTGAAATGTCTTTACTTAACAGTGTTGTGTATACTGCATGCTAGGCAAATGTAAAAAAAGTAACAAGGATTATTCTGTTTACAGTTGCTTGCATATTATCAGGCAAGATGGCTCAACAGGTTAAAGTACTTGTAATGCATCCCTGATGCCGTGAGTTCAATTCCCACAGGAGGTTGAAGGAAAGAACTGACTGCACAAAGATGGACTCTGACCTCCATGTGCACACATTGCACTTGTATCTACCCCCACACGCTACACACACCACACATGTATGTACAAACGACAAATAGAATTTAAAAACAATAGCCTGTGTAGAGCATTTTTAAAGTAACATTTTCTTAGTTTTGGAATGGAGAAGAGTTTTGAAGTTTAATCTATTACTATTTGTCGAACTTTTACAAGCAGTTGTAGTATTTCTTAAGGCCCTCATTTTAAATAGCATGTTAAGTATTTGTTGATGGTTTTGATTCACTGACTCCAGACCATATTATGGCAATCAGATGTTTCATGAAAAGTCTGGAATTTGTTTCTTATCTCTCAATTGGGAATGTCCTATGGTTGTTTATCCATAATAGAGAAGGTGAATGAACCAGCATCCAAAAAGGATAGCCCCTGTCATTAGTACCAGTGGATTCTACTGAAGACAGATCAATGAGTGGCAAAACACACAAATGCAGTTCTGTGGATGATTTTCCTCAGGATTCAAATAAAATCAAGTAACACACACACACACTCACACTCACATTTGCATTCAGGGAGGAAGTCCATGGTATTAGAAAATGTATCCTGGGTGACCATCAGGGAGTGAGTATCAGTTTCCAGAAAATATATCATGGGTTCAAGTTAAGCAGATGCCAGTATTTGTTGTGGTAAAGACCCAGGTTGGCCTCAAACTCATGATTCTCCTGCCTTAGGCTCCTGAGCACTGGGATTATAAGCATATACCAAGGGCCGCAGAGATGCCTCAGAGGTTAAGAGCACTGGCTGCTCTTCCAGGGGTCCTGAGTTCAATTCCTAGCAACCACATGGTGCCTCACAACCATCTATAGTGAGATCAGGTGCCGTCTTCTGGCCTGTAGGCATACATACAGGCAGAACTCTGTATACATAATAAATAAATATTTTTTAAAAAGCAAATACCACCACACTTGATGAGAAGAAAGATGTAAAATGGCATTCAAGTTGGGCAACATGAAATACATGGGTCAGATTAACAGGGTTTCTGGAATACTGGCTTAAAACCTGTCATTTCAGATCAGAGACCTGGGTACCATACAGGGTTTTACATGTGTGTTGTTGGATAATGGCAGAAAGGAGGTAGTTTTAAAAGCCACTGGCCCATAACAAGTCTACATTAAGTAAAACTTGAATATCAGTTTGGGTTCCTAGTAATCAGCTCTTAGGCATTAAGGGGTTTCAGCTGGTGCCTTATGTTCCTTGGCTATGAGTCTGAAGTGAATGAAGGAAAAGCTAACAGCGAGACAGAGGCAGAGACTCTGCCCAGTGCTACCTAAATAGGCACTTGTTGCTGCTTAAGTATTTCAAGCCATATTTCAGGTAGGTCTGAATTGTAAAAGGAAGTCAGGCCTGGTGGGAAATTGATGAGTCCAGTGATTCTGGCCTTTCTGTGAAGCTCTTGGAGTGGTTTATTTGACCAGAGCTGTTCTCATAATAGCTAAGGATCTCAAGTAATAAATTGTTGGCAACTATGTTGTTTGTTTGTACAAACATGCTTTTGATGCCTCAGCATCATCAACAAGAGGATTTTACAAGCAAGTGCTTTTTAACAACTGATATTTGGGTCTCCTGGTTTCCATGGGATGGCACAAGTCATAAAGCTTCCATGTCACCTTAGCCATTTAATCTCCTGCAACCCCCATATCCCCAGATCATCTGTGTGGTCATTCTATGGCCATTCTCCAGAGGTGACTGGTGCAGAGATGAGCAGAGAATCAAATTTAAAGTGACAGGAGAACACAGATAATACCAAGAGCACTGGAGGAGAGTGTGCAGATGTGAGTGTCTGTGGAGGAGAGTGTGTAGATTCAAGTACAGGTGAAGGAGAGTGTACAGAGATGTGAGTACAGGTGGAATAGAGAGTGTGCAGATGTGAGCACAGGTAGAGGAAAAAGAGTGCACAGATGTGAGTATAGGTGGAGGAGAGTGTGTGGATGTGAGTACTGGTGGAGAAGAGAGAGTGTGCACATGGGAGAACTGGTAGAAAAGAATGTGCAGATGTGATTACAGGTGAGGGAGAGTGCAGACTGGAGTACCTGTGGAGAAGAATGTGCAGATGCAGATGTGGAGAAGAATGACAGAGTACTGTCAGTGTCCAAACTGCTTCAATGCAGACTTCTTCAGCTGATGGTCTATCTCCCTGCACTGCTGCCCTTCTCCGTACGTCAGCCAACTCCTTTACACATTCATTCTATGTGTTATATCCTCCATTAAGTCTCCTTTAACCCACTTTCCCTCTAGTTCTGGCTGCTTATCTGTCCTTCCTTTTCTTTCCATGTCACATATACTCATTTCTGTTTCTGCAGCAGCGGAACTGTGTTACAGTGGTCTGCAGGCCTTGCTCCTGAGTTGCACTGTGAGCTCATTGACAATGGCTGCCATCGTCTTGCACCCTCTACACAATGCCAGCTGATGAAAGTTGGACACTTGGTCATGTTCCGTGGTGCATGAATGCTTTGTGCTGGTTTGGACCCTATAGCTAGTGGGCTATGTTCACATATAGACAGTTGTTTTTTAACGGGAGACTCGCTTCTGGGTTTTAGAAACATGATCTGTGTAGAATTAATAAATTCAGGCAGAGGATTTCCATTTAAAAGTGTAAGTACAAGTGAGGGATCACTGAAGGCCTGACACAAACTGTTAGGTGAGAATAGAGAAAATCTCCCAAATTATGTGATAAATGTATGAAGTTCCAGTATGAAGCATGAGTAAGGATGTCTGTTTTTAAGGGGTGAATGAAAGTGGGAGTCTTTGAGCTAACCAGGCCCACTGTTTACTTTTGAACAAAGGAAAACGCTTGTGACTTAACAGTTCACCTGCACAATGAAAAATGAAGAAGTGTAAATTCTCACTCTATAATCTTTAATATCCCACTTTTGCCAAAGGGGTCTGTCCTTATTGCCACCAAATTCTCCTGAGATCCCAGACCAGCAAAAAGAAGTGAGTTCTACTAAGCCCGTGACCCTATGTAAACAGCATATTACCTTTTCCTAATCATAAGTTGAGGAAAAGCCTTTTTGAATACTTGCCGTTGGCATCACATTGTGTATCCTTACAGAGTGCTACACAATGATTCGACACACACACATCTGATGTGTGATGATCAATTAGGGATCCCAGTCCGGAGAAGTGGCTCAGTAGGTATCTCACAAACACAAGGACTTGACTTTGACACCCAGAAATTGCATTTGAAAAAAAGCTGGGCATGGTGACACACGTCGGTGATCTCAGCTCTGAAAAGGTAGAGAGAGGAAGACCTCTGGGTTCCTTGGCTAGCCAGCACAATCGACTTGGCAAAATTCAAGCCTGTTAGAGACATTGTCAAAAAAAATGTGTACAGTATCTGAGGAATGGCACCAGAAGATGTTCACTGGCTAGCACACACACACACACACACACACACACACACACACACACAAACACACACACACACACACACACACACACCTGCAGAGAAACACACCCTCACCCACACATGAACACACACACACACACATACATTTGTACCTGCAGATAAATTCACACCTTCACTCACATATGAACACACACACACACACATACACACACACACACACACACACACACACACACCACTCACTTTAAGAGTGCAGGCTGTAAAGTGCCATGTGGGGCATTTACCCACCAACCCCACAGCTTCCCAGAGTTTTCTTGAGTGTGAGCAGCAGGAAATATTAGATAGAAGGATTTATTGTGGAGAATATTGCGGAGATAAACAGATAGAAAATAAAGGATAGCCTCGAGAGGGCCTGGAACCTATTCCAACGGCCCCAACTGCCTAGGCCCCAGGGTTTTTATAGAGATGCTAAGGGGTGGAGCAAATGACCTCCTCCCCCAGCACAGCCAAGTGCAGACCATCTCAGACACCTGCACTCAGGCCTGTGGTCCTAATCATCCTCTATGTGGATCTGCTGGGTAAAGCCACGAGGAACCCGAGAACGGGCTCCCACAGTGCCATTTCTCATTATTTTGTTAGGAAACTCCCAGTGTTCCCTATAAAATAGCTATTAAAGTATTATAAACTGTGGTCGTGTTATGCTGCAGTAGAACACCAGAGAGCGTTCCTCCATTCAGTCTATATCCTGGGGCATTTACCCAGCCGCCTCCAGCCTCGTCTATCCCTTTTTGCCACTCCTGGCCTCTCTTGACAGCTGTTCTACTCTCTACCTCCATGAAGTCAAGAATTTATCTACATATTACTGTTCTTAATACTATCATTTATCATAATAATACCCCATGCACTTAAAAGGTCATATAAGCACTTGAATATGTACATACCGTCTACTATTTCTCATGATGATGGTTGAAGAATTCCCTAGTTTTATTCTAACTTTACCTCTAAGCCTTGATAAAGCATCCTGTGTACCTTAGCCATTTCTCTAGAATCTACATAATTAAACCATGAGAGGGAAAATACAGGATTCTTGTTTACTAACTTCAATGAATTATGGGGAAATGCTTCATTATATTACAATGTGGAAGTCCAGGAAAAAGAAAAAAAAAACAGAATTTTAAATGTTAAAGTAATATCAGACAACAGTGTTGTAAGAAAATAGCAACGGGCATTTTATTCATTTTCTCATCCATATTAGAATAAAATTCAAGTTCCTCACACTTTGTGTAAAGCATGAAAGATTCAGTCTAAGGAGAGTATTTAGGTTTGGGTTCTACCTAAGCTGCTAGTCTAGAAGTTGAATATTTCCGATTGAAATGTTTATTCCCCGCTTCTACCAAGTTCAGCTTCAAAGCAAAACAATCATAGTAGCCACAAAAAACTTTTAGCAACTTGGATTCAAGCTAGAATATAACTGGTGAGCAATTTATTTATCTCAGAAGTGCCAGTATTTCACTCTTCTCTGTGTCTCGACAGCAACTGAAATAGTTTCACTAGCAGCGGCAGAACTGGGTTCTGGGATTTGGTTAAAAATGATTTGGCTGCATGCCTGTTGCTGAGGGGAGAAACTGTCAACACTGAGGATATTTCTGAAGCTAAATGCCAAATTGTTTGTGCTTAGCATCAAATATCAGGCTTGCTCTGCAAAATGATTCCATTACAAAGGCCAGAAATCCTGTGCTCCTGGATCCAGAATTCTATTCAGAAATCAGGAAACAGAGGAGGCTTCAAAATAGTACTCATTCTTCTTCTTCAGAATGAGAGCTGTGGCTTCCTCAGTGCTTGGGAAGCCATTCCAGTCTCCATTATACTTCCCCGGGAGGAGATCACTTCAGAAAGACACAGTCTCTAGGTGTCTCTTTTGTCTGTCTGTTTTCTAAACGCTAGAAAGGTTCTTAATGTAGCCCAAGCCTTGCTATGTAAAACTGCCTGTGAGCAAGAGGAACCTAACACAGTCTTTGCTTATGCTGTCCCATGTTGGTGTATTCATTTTTGAAAGTATTCTGCTATTTGGTTTTTTGGTAATAGCTTGTACCATGTCAACTATAGCTTCACCCAGGTAAAGATGAATCTGAAAGATGAGTTTGTGTGCCTCTGAGCAAATGTTTCACATGCATGAAGAATAGAGCTACACGGGGTTGAAGCTACCTGGGAGTTTGATCTTTATCAGTTTTGTGGAGATATATGCCCATACCTGTACCTATATATATTTAATTAGATAAACCACACACCAACTGCTACCTCATTTCAATATTAGGTATCTTCTCAATAGAGTAAGAGATAATATCTGTCTACTGTGCTATCTTTTTTTTTTTTTTACTGTCACTACCCAACATTTCTTATTTAAAACTGTCAGCAACTACCATATGCCTATACACGGGTCTCACTCCATGGAAATACCCATGATAACAAAAACAGTTTGCATGTTCAGATATGGGACATGTCAGCAGTTTACAGACAGAAGCAATTCACTTCTTATCTAGAATAACTCACTTTCTTTTGAGTTTTCAACTTGTTCTACATCCAGAGTCTAATAACACAATGTATTCACTTAAAGATAAATAATACATCAGTTGACAACTGAGACTCAGACATCAGCCCTGGGTTAACTGAAGTATAATAACTCTTCTTCTTAAAAAAAAATCAGTTTTTTTTTTTGAGACAGGGTTTCTCTGTGTAGCTTTGAAGCCTTTCCTGGAACTCACTCTGTAGCCTGCCTCTGCCTCCTGAGTGCTGGGATTAAAGGTGTGTGCCACTACCGCCTGGCAAAAAAATCAGTTATTTTCTCACCTTTTGTTAGAACAATATTTAATATGAACTTTGATCATGTAATTCCATCAATCATCAGGCTTCTCACCTTCATGGTAGCAATAATCAAGGAGTGCCCATTTTGATCCTGATGTCAGCAGAAGGGAACACACTTGACTTGTCAATACAGCCTTGACCAGGCCATCTATTTCCTGACATGAGACAGGTGTAGATTACATGTTCATCCATTCCACATACTTGTAGTCCATAGAGAATCCAGAAAGCAACACAATCATGAGTAGTAGCTACACCATTTTCATATAAGAAATGTACAATTTCAGTGTCAAGTCCAGGGAGTTACACAGTTTCAAAATTCCTTTGGTGGGCATTTTATAGTCAATCATAAAATGAGAAATATTGAAATGACCACTCAGTATCACTTCCATCCTTTGGAGTAGACTTCAGTCAAAGCTGCAAGAATGTCTTCATGTTTGCTTTATGCTAGCTTTGGTGTCCTACAGGTGAGGGGTAGCACAGTACACTTTCTGAACCTCTCATACCACTTATGATTATCACAAAAGAGATTTTTGTTGAGTATTAAATAAGAACATGGTCAAGGAACAGAATTAGCATTGTGAAGGAGATGTGACAGCTACGATAAAGAACAATTCAGAGCTGTAAATAATGTCTCCTCCTCTCTGGGTTCATTGTCTTTCTATTTCAGTCTTTGAATCAAACATATCCTGTCCTCACATATTCCTGACTATTAAACCAGCAGTAAAAATATACAACCAATTCAGTAACATTGGAAAGACTGGTGAGACAGGCAATGAGGAGGATATATTCACTGATTCAAAATATGTATCATAATACCAGAATTTTTAAAAAGGAAAGAAGCGTAGTACTGTAAACTCCTAAATTTGACAGCATAGCAGTACTGAACAGTGATCAGTTGGTACATGCTGAGCACTGTTGGTCACCTTTACCTGCATTTATTCATTGCATCTTCACAGGTGCTCAGGATGTAAACACCTGTAAAAAGTATTTGTCCTTGAACAGACTCCTAACAATGACGAGTCACAGACAGCCTCAGCTCCAGACCCCATGGTGTCACCATTAGCTTATGGATCCAAGTCACAACCTTAGCATCCAAGCTACTGTTTACTAAGCTTTATTTTCAAGTGGTGATTTTATCTCAGTGCAATGAGCTTGGCATACTTTCATTTGTATTTTCACATTGTGTAGTGGTACTTTATACATACTCAAGGGCGTGATCGCAGACTGGTCATCCTATGTTCATGATGGTGAAGAATAACAATAAATCAAATTCACAGTGTGTGAACAGCCATAATCCTGTGACATCTGGATGAAAACAAACCCATGTGCCACACAGTGCCAGTGAACAGAGGCCGTTAATTTAGTCACAGAGTCAGTGGGAAACAACTATCAGCACAAGAGACAAAACTTCTAAAGCGAAGTTCAGAGAAAGTTTGCTTTTATGAGTGAGCTGAGTTTAAATCTATATGCAGCCCTCATCACATGTTAGATTATTTTCTCTCATACCTTCCCCTATGTCAAGTTCACGGGACACGGTGCACTTTCAGTTTTCTCTGAGTTTTTAAATGAGGCATGTAAATAACAGGTGGAAATAGTGACTGTTTTTGCTCTTGCTGGTGTTAATGGTCTGCTGTCCTCTCCCAAATTTCCCCGAAGGAGGACAATAAGAGCATTACACATTTGAACAAACTGCAACCTGTTCATGTTGGGAACAGTACCTGACACACAGTGAATGAGCACCAAATGTCATGTGGTCACACCTCTTTGTAATGGAGGGCAAAGGAGCAAAGCCAGCTTCCATAGAATCCTCATAGGAAATATAGGAGGAGAGACTACCTGAGTTTAAGAAGTTTTTTCTAGAGTCCTGACAAATGTTCTTAGGACAGCCTCAAAAAGAACATCTATATGACTTCATCTGAGGGACCCAGATATCTCCAAGTACCCTGAGGTGGAGAAGCTTAGACTGGGCAAGGCAGAATCTTTAGCTTGGTTCCAGGAGCTTTCCTAAAGGAGGTGATGGACACTATCCACCACAGCTTTCAGAGTTAGATGGTCCAGCTGGAGGTACCCAGCTAAGTAAAAGCAATTTTCCATTTTAAGTAGTCTATTCTTATAGAGATACTTTTAGTTCAGGGAATTCTCTGTGTGGTAGATTTTTATTACATAGTTTTATACATCCTGTTAATAAAACAGTTGAAGTCCTGAGCCAGAGTCACAGCTGCATCTCAGATGGAGAGTTTGAGCAGATGGCTGTATTTCACTTGCATAGCACTCATTTCTGTGACCGGGTTTTCATTCATCATTCGATATCCACTCAGCAAGAGCCTACTATGTGTTTGGGTTCTATGCCTTCTTCTACACTGTCTTCTGGTATCCTCATTCCCTACATTGTAAACATATGAAGAAAAAAAGCAAAAACTTTTTGGTGGCCTCTCTTTACAATTCTTGCTTTTCCTAGCAAGAACTAACACTGCAAACTACTCAAAACATAAATAAATGAGTAGAATTAGGTTATAAAGACACCTAGCCAAAGGGCCACTCCACAGGTAGTGGACTCAGCTTAAGTCTTGCTAAAATGATAGCCAGAATAATTATCCCGTTCGTGAGATAGCTTTACATCTCAGAATTCCTACCCATTGGCAGAGTCTCATACTGAGTGTAGTTATCATCATAAATTGGTCTGCTTTGCCAAATTGCACAGAGGACCATAACTTTCCCTTTCTTCTGTCTTTTCTATATGCTTCCCTCAACATAAAAGGTTTTTTTTTTTTTCTTTCTCTTCCTTATTCTCCCTTTCTGGGCACCTGTTGAGAGAGTTACAGCTTGCTTGCCCTGGTTTTTTTTCCTTTTGAGCTCTAAGTAAACTTTGGCTTTGCTTGACTTTAAAAAAATGTTATGGATATGTCTTTCCAAAAAGGTTCTCATGTGTATGCTTAGACTTCTATGTCTGTATGCACTTTCTTCCCCAGTTTTCACACTAAAGATGCTTGGTTGCACCCATACTTGGCTGGCACATATTTTTTTTGCTTCTGACCTGCTTTTTTTTTTTTTTTTTTTTTTTTTTTTCCTTGACCTGCCTGAGCAGAGCTTACAGGACTCCAAAGTCTTCCTTGGCTAACCCTTCTTCCATCAAACAAGGCTTGTGGGATTTTCTAAGATGTTCTAAGGAAAATTCAGTTTTAAATGAGCCTTTATGCTGATTTGGTAAAGTTGTGACAACTATTTTATTTTTGCCACTTAAGAGCTACATTGAGCCGGGCGTTGGTGGCGCACGCCTTTAATCCCAGCACTCGGGAGGCAGAGGCAGGCGGATCTCTGTGAGTTTGAGGCCAGCCTGGGCTACCAAGTGAGCTCTAGGAAAGGCGCAAAAGCTACACAGAGAAACCCTGTCTCGAAAAACCAAAAAAAAAAAAAAAAGCTACATTGAAAGCACACTCATTAGATTACATTTAATTTCACAACATTTAACTATATGTCACTATAGGTAAGATGTGGCTCACCTCTTCATACAGAGGCATCATCATTATCTTTATAATTTTTGTTTGGTAAATATCTGCATTTCAAATACTACTTTGTGATGAGGACTTCTACTTGAAAACATAAAAAACCAATTAAATCCTATTTTTGATCTTTTTCTGTATTATTTAAATAGAGTATTATAAAGATTTTAGTATTTTAATTAAAGACAGATTATAATATTATTTAAAGGAAGCCTAAGATGTATACCTACATAGAGACCAACATCTAACCTTCCACTTAGAAAGCCTAGGAGCCTCAGGCTTCCTCATTTTTCCTTTTCCTATGTTCTCTATTTGATAACTATGAGATTGGAGATTTATTGCTGGAGGAAGCTGCCCATGAAAGTCACTGCCCAGGCCAACAGTGACAATAAGAGCAGAACCAGAAACAAGTCTCTCTTCCAGCTCTCCAGGGATAGTCAAGATGTATGCCATCTTGCCCTCCACAGTGATTGCCAACCATATTTGACTAGCAGTTCCACACACATCTTCCCCAAGCTTGCCTACATTAACCTAGTTCAGCATCTCCTTATTTTTCCCCTGGTCTCCAGTTAGATATCTCCATCTTGCTCTTCCATAAACTGCTAGCTACAGTCCTTTAGTGTTTTCCCAAAACACACAAAACAATGTCAAAGGGTCTTATTAGCAAACTCAGGTTCTCTGTGGTCTACCTTCATTTTCTTCTGCTGCTACTTTTTCAGCAAGTGACTTCCAATGCAAGTAAAATTCCGTTATCACTGGCACGTGAGGGACAAACATGAAGCCCGAAGAGCCCGTGTGTACAGTTTGTGCAATGAGTGGCTCATGGCCTTTGCACCAAATGTCTGATTGCAGTGGTTGACAAACTGTCTTCCTGTCAAACAGACTATTTGTATACACTGAGATCTTGTACAATCTCTCTTAATTTTTGTGTTCCTTGGTTTCTTCACACATGAGATGAGCATAAAAATTACTCCTGCTTCAACAGATTTAAATATAGGGTTTCGCATCACAATGCAATTCAGTGGTGGTATGAAGGGAACACAGTTTACCTTAATTGCATTTTAGAGTTCTGATATCTATAGATGTAGAGATATAAAACATGGACTAGATATGACCTGGAAAGAACTGGCCACAGAATGACTGAATATGTGATTGGAGAATTCATATTTACAAATAAAGGGAAGAATGAAACCACTAGTCTTTGAGAAACTGATTGAGAGAAAAAATAGTTCAAAGGGCTTTCAGTTGTGGCTTTCTGTGATGGTCTCTGGCGGCGGCTGCTGCTGCTGCTAACAGCTGTTTTGATGAGTGGTAGCTATTTAGAATGCAGCTAGCAATTACACTGACTTAGAACAGAGGCAGCAGTAGGTTCACCTCTAGGGTCCATTGCCTCACCAGCCATGGGTAGTTGGCTGAGTTTAGAGTACCAAGCTCGAATTTCCCCCTATTTAGCAGACCCTAAGTTCAACTAAGAGACCAGTACAGAAATCCATATCTGGTCAAATGTAGAAAACAATTGACTTTGTTTGCTTGTCCCCAGTCAGTATGTATCCAAATGACATGTATAACTAAAGGCCAGGAAACATTGTGGAAGGAGGGGTGGAAAGATGATCAGAACCAGAGGACCAGGTTGTGTGTTAACATATAGGGTCTTCTTACCAAAAAAATTTTTTAAAAGGGGAGAATAAAATAAAAGACACAAAGTTTAGGCAGTAGGGAGAGGGAGATAGATCTGAGAAGAACTGGGGGAAGGAGTTGGGGTGAATGTGACCAAATATGCTGTATGGAATTCTCAAAGAATTAAAATCTCAGTGTAATTCCTGATTGCATTCTAGTTATTCTTAGACCAGCAGGTAAGTGTAGCTCTTACTGCTCATCACAGAGAGCCACAGCTGAAAGCCTTCTCAACTGTTTCTCCCTCTATCAGTTTCCACAAAGACCAGTGGTTTCAGGGTTCCCTTTACTCATAAATATAAATTCTACAAAGACCAGTGGTTTCAGCATTCCCTTTATTCATAAATATAAATTCTACAGTCATTCTCAGGTTTTTTTTTCTTGTTTCTTGTTTTTGTAAGGCAAGGTCTGTCTCTGTAGGCCTAGCTGTCTGTCTTGTAGCTGCCTATGTAGACCAGGATGGCCTTGAACTCACAGAGATCTTCCTGCCTCGGCCTGCTGGGTGCTGAGATTAAAAGTGTGTACCACCATGCCCACCTCCTTATTTTCAAAAGGCTATTCATATTTTAAGCCCGTTTTGTTAAACTGCAAGTGAGAAGATTTGGATTAAGAATGATAGCTCTTGTTTCCAAATAATTCTGATCCTAAAACATAGTAGCCTTCCTTTAAAATTATCTTTTATTTATCAAAATCATACTTTAAGTTTCCAGCACAAATAAATAACTTGCCATGTAAAAGTCATGCGTTAAAGTTGTGGTAGCTGACCAGAGACAAAGCCTGCTGAGGATGGGCTCCAGCTCTGTGGAGGGAGCGTTTATGACCTGTCAGTGTCTGATGAAGTTTTCAATTAGTGCATGCATGGTAACCACAGCTTCAGAAAGGTCATTAATGATGCCAACTAACTATATAATGGGTGAATTCCATGGAACCTAAAATGGTGTGTGTATTTGATTGTCAATGAAACTAAACAAGGAATATTCATATTCTATGTGAATTTACAGTCATTGAGTATCAATGAAGTAATTCTGTCCAGATCAGCGAGAAATGAAATAATTTATCATTCTGTTTTCCTCTTCTTCTCAGTAAGATCTTAATGTTGAAGACAGGTCTGCATAGAAATGTTTGTAGAAGCACTCATTAGCTAGGATTAAAACATTTGGCATGGATCCACTGCAGACATTACAGTAATTGGTCTGTAGCCATTCACTACTATCTCTGTAGCTTTGGTCTTTTTTTATCATTTTCAGTATGATTTTACATAGTGAGGTTTGAGAAATTGAATGTCTTTGGTACATACAAGCTTTATTGAAATATATATTCATCCTTTCAGGTCTAGTGGTGTTTATAAGCATAACTGCACTCCTACAGATTTCTGAGAGGGACAATTCATACAATTTACATTACAGTATATTTTGTTATGATTTTATACAGGCAGACCTTTGCTTATAGAAAGGATAAATAGAAAGTTTTATAATCTTCAATGCCATATAATTTATATTGGTAAAGTTAATTTCAGAAAGTCAGTGCTATAGAGAGATTATAGATAATTCATCTATAAAGTATATAACTCTCCAATACCACCTTTCTTTAATGAATTGTAGGGAGTTTAACAGTAAAAATACAGCAGTATGTTAACCCTAGTAAATCAATGACTGTATATCACCTCTAAATTAATTTTAAATTCAACACTATAATTTTTCATAAGCCATGGCTTATTTACTCCTTGCACAAATATTGATCACCAGAGGAGACATGGTATTCAGCCCAGGCAGGTAAGTTGTTATGTAGGCTTATCCTGTAAATACAGAATATAAGAAAATGTCTGAGGAAAAAGAGTTAAATCATTCATCAGTGATGCTTGAGGGTGATTTCTCTCTGGCAAGAACACAGTTGTCCTTTTTAGAGGGTAAGAGTTTCAACACTGGGATAGAAGATTTCCATTCCTATTCATCTCCCTGACCAGTTGTGAACAGGGCTGTCCAGCAGCTCTCGTGATACTTAATTCCCCCATTGTTGTTAGTGATGTTCTGATCTCTGGGATTTCCTACAGTTCCTTACACATAGAGACTGTCTATCTAAATGAAAACAAAACATCCAACAACAGCAGACAAACAACAACAACAAAAACCACAAGGATGCTATAGCAAATATGCAAGAAATATGAACAGCATTCTCACTGTGTACTTGGGGAAATGGTGTAAGAGAAATGAAAGCTGATGTCAGGTGACAACTGAAATTGGAATGTATTTTATGCACTATTGCCCCTTTTGGATGAGCTCTTATGAATGAGTGCTATCAAATATAACAGAAATGTTGGGTTTTGATGACCCCATTCTGAAATAATAGATGCTGTCTTTGAAGTGCCCCTAACTCCTGACCTTTTCCTCCAAGACCTCTGTAAGCTTATATCCTTCCTATCGTCCACTGCCTGTAGCAATACTGTCCAGTCCACACAAACAGTCCCCTATTCATGCGACTCATTTGGCTGCATCACAGGAGAGGAACTAGCTTCATCTATCCAGTACCACTGTGGATCTGCTAGGAAGGGACAGGAGGAAGAATAGTCTGCCAGCCAGCCAGCAGGCCTGTTCATACCCTCTTCACTTCCAACAGCAAATGTAGGACTGCAGCCAGCACAGATCACTGTCAATATTAAAAGCTTGTGCATCATGGCAAATCATTATATTTTTTCTGGTCTAAAAGAATTTGACATCTCTTAAATATTTCCTGCTTAATGATGGTAGAAGATTTATACGTGTGCCATTAACAACAAATATAATCAGACTGAAACTGAGCAACTAGTGCTATACTTATAGGAAATGCACAGA